>JAQZBX010057784.1:0-17882 GCA_029593785.1 Cabassous unicinctus
GGGAAATGCAAATCAAAACTACAATGAGATATCATTTCACACCTATCAGAATGGCCACTATTAAAAAGACAGAGAACTACAAGTGTTGGAGAGGATGTGGAGAGATAGGAACACTTCTTCACTGTTGGTGGGAATGCAGAATGGTACAGCCACTATGGAGGACTGTTTGGCAGTTCCTAAAGAAGTTGAATATAGACTTACCATGTGACCCTGCAATACCACTACTGGGTATATACCCAGAAGAACTGAGAGCAGTGACACAAACAGATATTTGCACACCAATGTTCATAGAGATATTATTCACAATTGCCAAAAGTTGGAAACAACCCAGGTGTCCATCAACAAACGAATGGATAAACAAACTGGTCTATTCACACAATGGAATATTATGCAGCTCTAAGAAGAAAAGAAGTCGTAAAGTATATGACAACATGGATGAACCTGGAGGACATTATGTTGAGCGAAACAAGCCAGACCCAAAGGGCAAATACTGTACGTTTGTGTTACTATGAACAAAATATATTGTGTAACATACTGTATGAGTCAAAAAAATTTATATGTATCCAGTACATTTAATTGAGAAATGTATGTTTTTATTCAACTGTGTTTTCTTTTTAGTTTTTAATTGTTTATATTTTCAATTATTAAATGTACAAAACAAAGTTACAAAAAAATAATCAACCAACAAACAAACAAAAAAAGAAAATGTGATCCCAGAGAGGTAACTGCAAAAAGTGATTTTTGAGAGGTCATTTGCCAATCCTGAAAATTCTGAACTCTAATTTTAAAACTCTTGAGTAGGAGAGACAGAAAACAAGCCCAGGGCCTGCACAGTTTGAGAGTCTAAGAGGAGAACCTCCTCACATTATATTGAGACCCACTCAGAATGAGGATAAACTAGAAGAAAAATAGCTTTCATGGAATTACAGTCCTCATAGGGTCAACAACCAGAGAATTTCAAGCCTTAACTAATTGAATAATTCCCAGGCAGTTGGCAGTAGCAAATGCAAATCCTCTCTAAAGAAAAGTAACAAGTCTAAATTTATTTCCACATATAATTTTTTACCCACACACTATGCTCAAAAGGAAATTAGAACTTATAAGCAAGAATTAGCAAAACAATAGAAAAGAGAAACAGACCCACAAAGATTTCAGGTATTGAATAACTATGCTTAAGATAAAGGAATAAAAGACAAGCTTGAAGATCTCTGCAGAGAATAGGAAACCATAAAAAGTGCTATTGTAAATTTGCAAAAGAATCTAAAAGATATTTGAAATAAAAAGCACAATAATTTAAACTAAAAATCCAAAGGCAAGGGAAGCAGATGTGGCTCAAGCAGTTGTGTGTCTGCCTACCACATGGGAGGTCCCGGGTTCAATTCCTAGTGCCTCCTAAAGAAAGATGAGCTGACGTGACCAGCTGGTGTGGCGAGCTGACGCAACAAAATGATGCCACGAGATGATGCAACGAGGAGATACAACAAGGAAACACAATGAGAGACTCAACAAGCAGGGAGTGTAGGTGGGCTCAAGCGATTGGTTGCCTCCCTCCCACATGGGAGGTCCTGGGTTCTGTTCCTGGTGTCTCCTAAAAAAAAAAAAGATGAACAGACACAGAAAGCACACAACGAACAGACACAGAGAGCAGATAGGGAGGGCAAACAATGAGGAGGGAGGGGAGAAATAAATAAAATAAATCTTAAAAAAGAACAAAAAACCCAAAGGCCAGATCCTTGCTTTGATGAGATCGCTCTCAGCCTTGGCCACAAATTTGAAAAACCTAGGGTTGTTTAAAACAAAAACAAAACAAAAATCACTGATGTCCAGGCTCTAACCCCAATCAATTGAATCAGAATCTCAGAGAGTGAGGCCCAGAAGTCAGTTTCTTAAAAAACTATGCATTACACCGATGTTCATAGCAGTTTAGCCAAAAGTTGGAAACAACCCAGGTGTCCATCAACTGATGAATGGATAAACAAATTGTGGTGTACATACATGATGGAATATTATGCAGTGGTAAGAAGAAATGAAGTCATGAAACATATGACAATATGGATGAACCTGGAGGACATTATATTGAGTGAAGCGAGCCAGACACAAAAGGAAAAATACTATATGATTGTACTATTATGAACTAAATATATTATGTGAAATATAAATACATTGGGAAATGGATGTGGCTCAAGCAATTGGGCTCCTGTCTACCATATAGGAGGTCCAGGGTTTGATTCCCAGGGTCTCCTGGTAAAAGGCAAGCTGGCCCATGTGGCGAGCTGGCCTGCGTGGAGTGCTGGCCCGAGCAGAGAGCTGGCATAGCAAGATGATGCAACAAAAAGAGACACAGAGGAGAGACAATAAGAGACACAGCAGACCAGGGAGCTGAGGTGGCACAAGAGATTGAGCGCCTCTCTCCCACTCTGGAAGGCCCCAGGATCAGTTCCTGGTGCCGCCTAAAAGAAAAGACAAGCAGGCACAGAAGAACACACAGAGAGCTGACAGCAAGCACAAAACAACGAGGGCAGGGGGAGAAATAAATAAATCTTAAAAAATAATAATAATAAATAAATAATGTGAAATATGAATATGAGTAGAATTGTATATATAAGATAATTTTTCCTTGAAGCTGAACAAATCTAAGTTAATACTACACAATGTTATTATCAGACAAAAAAAATATTATACTAAGTGAAGGAGACCAGATAGAATACTACATATTGTATGATTCCATTGATATAAAATGTAAATATAAATCAATTCATAATGATGAAAGATTAGTTGTTATGTAGGTCTGAGGAAGGAATGCTAAGGGGTTTGGAGTCTTTCTTTTCAGAGTAATGAAATTGTTCTAGAATTTTTAGGATGATGAATGTACAACATTGTGATTATACTAAAAGCCATTGATTATATACTTTGGATAGAATAGCCAGAAACAGCAGCTATGTACAGTGGGGGAAGCAAGAAAGATTGAGAGGTGAGAAATTTTCTCCTTTGTTTCTTTGTCTGTTTTTTTTGTTGTTGTTTGTTATTATTAATATTGAAATAATGAAAATGCTCTAATAATGATTGAAGTGATAAAGGCACAACTATGTGAGTACAGCAAATACCATTGATTGTACACCTTGGAGGAATTGTATGCCTTATTAATATGTAGCAATAAAATTGATTTAAAAAAAACAACAACAAGTGCTTGTGAGGATCAGAGAAACAGGCACCTTAGTACATTGTTGGCGTCAATACAAAATGGTGCAGCCTCTGCAGAAAACAGTTTGGCAGTTCCTCAAAAAGTTAAACATAGAACTACCATATAACCTGGCTTCTAGATCTATTTCCAAAATAATTGAAAGCAGGGACTGAGAGATATTTGTATACCAGTGTTCATAGAAGAATTAGTCACAATTTCCAGAAGATGGAAGCAACCCAAGTGTCCATCAGCAGATGAATGGATAAACAAAATGTGTTATATACATACAGTGGAATATTAGTCTTAAAAGGGAATAAAGTTCCAATATATGCCACTATATGGATGAACCTTAAAGACATCATGTTGAATGAAATAAATCAGACACAAATGGACAGATATCATATTATTTCACTTATATGAAATAGCTAGACTATGTAAACTCATAGAGACAGAAAGAAGAGTACAGGTTATGGGGGTGGAGGAAATGGGCAATTAATGCATAATGGGTGTAGAGTTTCTGTCTGGGGTGATGGGAAAGTTCTGGTAATGGATGATGGTAAGGGTAGTGAAACATTGTGATCATGATTAGTATCACTGAATAGTATGATTGGGAGTGGTTAAGCTTGCAAATTTTATGTTGTATATATGTTTACACAATTTTTAAAAAAGCAACTAAAGAAACAAAGCCATTTAAATGCAATATATGGGAAGCAGATGTGGCTCAAGTGATTGAGCTCCTGCCTACCACACAGGAGGTACCAGGTTCAGTTCCTGATGTCTCCTAAAAAAAAAGAAGACCAGCACACAACAGACACAGCAAATGCAAACAATGAGAGGGTGGGGAGAAATAAATAAATAATAAGATAAATCTTAAAAAAAAAAAAAAAGAAAAAGCTATGTATTCAGGGTTGAGAACCATTGCTCTGGATTGAGGGTGAGCAAACTGTGGCCCATAGGCTAACTCAGACCTGCCACCTCCTTTATTAAATAAAGATTTATTGGAACACACACATGCACACATGCAAAACCCAAGGGCCAATTCAATAGATTATATTCTGCTGAAAAGAGAATTAGTAAACTGGAAAAATGGTCAGAAAAAATAATCATGAATGCAGAACAGACAGCAAAAAGATGAAAAACACAGAATAGAGGGAAAAGGACATATGTAAGGAAAGAAAATTACTGCCAACCCCAAATTTTATACCCAGTGAACTATGTTTTAAGAAAGAAGGTAAAGATATTTTTAGGAACAAAATTGCAAGCGTTCACTACTAGCTGACACTCATTAAAAGAATTTTAAATGATATATTTCAAATAGAAGGAAATTGATCTCAGTTGGAATATCTGAGTGGTAGGAAGAAATGAAAAACAAAGTAGCAAATAGGTGGGTAAATAAATAAGTGACTCTGTAAAACTATAATAATATACCATGGAGTCTTAAAAATATAAAATTGAAAAGACAGAATTATGATATTGCAATGACAGATACAAGCCATTACAGATTTTATCAAAACCTATAAAATTGTGCGGTGCAAAGGGTAAAACATATTGTAAACTATAGACCATGTTTAGTAGCAATGCCTCAATATGTGTTCATCAATTGTAACAAATGTACTACATTAATGAAAGATGTTAATGAAGGAAAGTGTGGGAGGGGTAGGGGGTGGGGTATATGGGAATCCCCTACATTTTTGATGTAACATTTATGTAATCTAAAGCTTCTTTAAAAATAAAGGAAAAAAAGCGGGGGGGGGAGGGGAGACAGCATTAAATAGGAAGATATAAATCAGGAGAGTATCAATAAAGTCCACTATGGTCCCTTGCATTATTCAGAAGGAAGGTCAGATATTATTTAATATTGATTTTGAAGTTAAGGATGCAAGCTTTAATTTCTAAAGTAACCACTAAAAGACCAGAAACTAAAAGGATAACGAAGATGGTGGAAAGTGGGCCCAAAAAGGGGGCCAGCTATGACACACTGGACCACGAGAGTGAGAAAGGCCAGGTGCCTTCAAAGGCTGCATCTTCCCAAAGTTGATGGGAAACAGCATTCTTCCATGAGTTCTTTTATGCTATTGGTTAATTCTAGGGAGGGATTGTGGTAGATCTGCTGGGTTTGGGTATAAACTGTCAATCTCAGTTCCCACAGTAGTGGTTATGCTTAGGACAGCTAGGAGAGGTATGAAGAGAGGCATTGCCCTTGACATAAACTCACAAAGACAGTATAGGCAACAAGACAGGCTATATGGCAAGGAAACTAAAGACAATACTTAAGAGAGCTATTCCTTTATCTTATAGGCACGTTTATTAATTACTTAGAAAATGAATTAAATTTACCAGGACTTTTAACATGTTCAATATCCATATGCATATGATCTAGAAGAGATATCATCATAATCATCAGGCATATAGGTACGGTACTTAATACTAATCAATGCACAAGTTCCTCTTGAGCTGCAATTAATAGATCTAAGCTCCAGGTTTGCAATACGATACGTGTTATTTCTCCATGGTAGCAGACCATAATGCCAACTGTGTTTAAGCTCTACTTTCATCACTCTAGTAACTGTTGCTCCACTTGGTATGTATGCCCTTCACACAGTCAGCATACTGGAGCACCGTTGACCCTAGAGAGAAGTTAGGAAGGTAGGCTCCAGGGTTTTTTCGGCACTATGAAACAGAGCCAGTCTGGAGGCAATGCCCATTACACATCTGACCATATTAGGCCATCGCTGGCTGCTGCAGGAGTCTGAAACTGCAACGTACTCTTCATCCACTTCAGGAGCATAACCAGAGATGTAGTAGATACTTTTATTGTTCTAGGGGTCAGTGACCAACCTAGCCAGTAACTCAAACGGAGAAGCAAAATGCAGTGTATTGAAGACCTGGTTTGAATGCACAAGAGAGTTTTACAATACTGAAGCCTATCTTTTTAAATCTTTATACATGCTCTAAACACTTCCAATGCAATTTATAACATATCAAATTAACTTAAGTATTTTAGTACTTTGCTTTTTACTTCTACACCTTTACCATGGTGACATTTAGTAACAGGTATTTAACTTTAGCACCACAGGAAAAACTACTATCTCAATCATTTTATGAAAACTGCAGATACCCAATGGAATCAAGATTATCTTTCCTTATCACCACTTTAATATGGAGATTGAGGTGGCCTCTGACAGGCTTCCCTGTTATGAAGTTACTTTTTGTTATTAATATCAATTTAGGTTTCTAATAAATGGCTTCTTGGAATTAGCCATTTAAATGCTACAGTTTAGAAGCTGCTTTTACAAACTTCTTATAATTAACCATAACCACATAGACTAGTTACCTTACATTTAAATAAGCTTATTAAATTACAATTACCAACCAATGAAGTTTATCCATTTAAGAGAGGGCAGATCTACATTTCCTTCTTTAACTTAATTTCATTAAACATGAACTTACATTTTCATCATCTTAAAGATTTAATACATATAAATCTAGGCAGATTACACCCAACCTAAATAAAATTGAAACAATTATAGTTTGTGTAAGGAATGTTTTTTTTTCCCTTCTTTTACAGGAGGCTAAAACCTCTTCTTTAATAAAACCCTAAAACTGAAAAGCTTACTGACTGCTAGGTTCTGGGATATATTACAATTTTAAAATTTGTTTTAATTATAATTTAGAAAAGATCTTTCCATAGCTTTCAAGGGCTTTTCCAATACTTACTGAAATTTGACAATTGGATCATTAACCACCCTTATTTTAAGGCTTTTAAACGGTTTTAACTGGGGAATTACAGGACAAACTATGATTCTTAATTCCCCAGCCTAGAAGATAGAGGGTTTTTTTTTCTCTTTAGTTTCTGAAGACAGAGTTTTAATCTGTCACACCTAGCCCCTCCCTCAGAGCTCTAGCAAAGAGAAGGCCTTGGAGCCTGGGTAGGTCAAAGAGCTCAGGAAAACTTTTCTTCTATCTTCAGATTTCTACATGACCCTTCCATCCTGTTCAGCCTAATTTGGGCTCCAGGCATACTTATGCACATATACAAACACATATTTGATTTTACAATTTGAATAGAGCTCTTTTAAGAAATTTTATTTGTTAATTTGATATTACTATCCCAATGTTTGAAGATATACACCGAGCAAATAGGCAGACACAAATAGACACAAAAACACAACTCACTAAAGTTACTTAAAACTTTCATTCTTTTACAAAATAAGTTTAACTCTAAAATAACATTTAAAAGATTTCTTTGAAGGCTATTTCTAATTAATCTAATTTGCACTGTGACCATGCAGTTTTGCAAAAGAATTTCATTCTTTAATTATTGGCTTATAACCAAAACGTCCCCAATATTTTCCTTTGCTCATTTCCCATTTTGACTTTGGCAGACCTTGGATGAGCAAGACTAATTCCAGTATACACTCACTGAAGTCATCAAAGCCTCAGGGAAACTGGTTTCTCTCATGAATTGCTGCTTTTAGGATCATCAACACTCTAGGTGGGAAGCCCCGACTCCAGTCTCAGCCACTGGACTGGAAGAGTGGATGTCTCAACCCTGAGGGTTAAGAATTCCACCAGGCAGCAAACACCTGGAGTCACGAGAGAAAACAGGGTCACTAATACCAGGGGAAGAACAGGAGACAGGGGTGTCTCAAGTTTGCTTTCCCTTGAGGGGACACAAGTTGTTACGAAATAACCATAACTAAAGGCAAGGGGTGAGGCTAGACCTGAAGTAACCATTAACAAAGGCAAACTCTGTTTATAAGTACCATCACAATAGCTGAAGTCTAAGGGCTGGGTGAAGCTAGTGAGCTAAAGCAAGGGTGTAGCTAGACCTGAAGTAACAATAAACAAAGGTAAATTAGTCTAAGACTATACTTACAATAGTAGGTCTAGGCTAAATCCACCAGCTATAATAATTTCAGTTATTATCCTTCTGCTGTTTTATAATATAAAGGCATCTATATAATGATCTTAACTCATAGTTACAGTTTCTAGTATGTTTCCACTTAAAAAACAATTTGGGCATTTCCATTTATTAATTAAGCAACTAAAACAATTGTATTAAAAACTTTGCTAAGTTTTTCTGCTTTCCTATAGTTGAATTAATTCCACTTGTGATTTCTTTTATACATCAAATTCAATTGGGAAATGGAAGTGGCTCAAGCAATTGGACTCCCATCTACTATATAGGAGGTCCAGGGTTCAATTCCCAGGGCCTCCTGGTGAAGGCAAGCTGGCCTGCGTGGCGAGCTGGCCTGCGTGGCGAGCTGGCGCAGAAAGATGACGCAACAAAAAGAGACACCGAGGAGAGACAATACGAGACACAGCAGACCAGGGAGCTGAGGTGGCGCAAGAGATTGAGCACCTCTCTCCCACTCCGAAAGATTCCAGGATCAGTTCCCGGTGCTGCCTAAAGAGAAGACAAGCAGAAACAGAAGAAGACACAGGGAGCAGATAGCGAGCGCAAAACAACGAGGAGTGGGGGTGGGGGTGGGGGTGGGGATGGGGGGTGGAGGAAATAAATAAACCTTTAAGGAGGGGAGAAATAAATACATCTTTTTTAAAAAATTCAATTGCAAGATAGTATTGACATTTAAAGACTCATTTTTAGGTTACCTTTCACTATTATCCAATTTGTAACAGGTGAACCCCAAATCTGATATACAAGTTCCTAGGCATGAGCAGACTAACAAAGTTAAAGCAAGCACAGATTAGAACAGAAAAGAGAATTTTACATACTTAGCTTAGCTTAGGGAAAGACTTGACTTTAGAATCACTGGGATGCAAAGCTCCCAGTATCTCTCCACAGCAGAAACTTCGTGCAGGACTCTCCAGCTTAGTTCTTCCAGGAAAATCCTTGGCCAGCCACTAAGTATGGAGCTAAGGGGTCCAGAGAAGCCCTGCCCCTGAGGAGACACGAATTCGGCTGCATTCCATTCGTTACCTCCTACAAGGGGTAAAACCTTGCAAGCCTTTTTCACTGGAAGGATTGGAGTGTTACAAGGAAATAAGCAGGGAGCTAGGAAAGCCAGGAACCTTTTAATTGTAATTGATGGCATATGAGGCGGTTCCTTATTTTACAGGGGAGAGTTTTAGTAAATAGAGTGCATTTCTTCATCCCCTTAAGGCAGGGGTTATTAACCTTTCTTGTTCCACAGACCCCTTGTTAAGAACCCCTGCTATAAGGAGACATGACTATGTGGTCTCTGGTCCTGAGTTCCATCTGTCCTCTTCTTCCCTCCCAACACAGTTTCATCTGGAATTCAAGATCCCATTCTGAGTCCACTCTCGGCCATACTGCTAGATCTGACTGAATGGATTGCTCACCAAGCCATGGTCCTGGAAGTTGGGGAGACCTGCTCGCTGTCCCACGTTCTGGGGATCAGGAGCTTTGTCTATGGATGTCTCCAGAGCCTTAGAGGTCTTGGGGGCATCTGGATCTTGTTCCCAGACTAAACACCCAAGCTGGACTTGTTGGGAAAAAACGGCGCTCACTGGGACACGGAGATTGATGACTGCAGGCAGTAAGTTTATTGGGAAGCTCTCCCAACAGAGGGGGTCTGAAGAATAGACTTCAGCCCCACCGCCGGCATGGTGGGGGTCTGAAGAGAGACTTCAGTCCGTCCCGGAAGGGGCAGATGTAAATTTATACAGAACATCAATAGGTGGGAAACGTTAGTTTGTGCGGAGGGGGTTAGGGTCTGAGTACAGCCTGGGACCAATACAGGACTGTAAAAGCAAATTCCTTCCCTTGTGTGGCTAGGGGTAGTGGGTTAGGGATTTATGTTTTCTTGGAAAGCTGGAGGAGCAGGTGGTGCTTTGATGTGGAGGGAGTAAAGCTCTTTATCTCACTTGACTCCCATCTCCATGTGGTCTCTTTGTTCAACCTTTGGGGAAGTGCCCTGCTTTCAGACAGGTAGGCTTAAGGGGGGGGCTTGTCCTTCCTTAAAGAATGTCAGGGGGAATCGAGTCACAGCTTGTTAATTATTGCAAACCTAGTGAAGGGGAACTCCTAACATTCCTAACTCTTTGTTTATATATATGTTGGGGGACCTGGGTATTAGGGTACAGGGTACTTGGCAGGATGGGAGGGTGAGGGGATTCTGACGTCTCAATCTTGCTACTTCCTGCTGTCAAGGGGCGGAGAAAAGTTCCTTTCCATCCCGTCCAGGGGGCTGTGGTTTCAGGTCTCACAAGGGTTGATATTGTCGCTTGCGCAGCAGAAAGACGCCGTTTACATATTCCTGAGTTGTTGACTGTATGATTCGGTGTATGAATCAGATGAGAAGCTGTAAGAGACAAGGACCAAAAAGAAGCAGCAGCAATACTATTAGTAATGGCATTATAATGGGTAAAGGGATTGATTTTAAGGGTGAAGAAAAATAAGAGAGGAATGAGGATAGCCAGGATTGATTTCCATAGCTATTGTCTCAGGCCCTCTGAATGATCTCTGTTTTCTTTGGAAATTTTAAGATTTTCTTCTACCTCTCCAGTTTTGTTAAAAACAACAAGTTTCCTGTTGGATTAGGGACAGGGATGGAGGTTTGGGGTTATCTGCTATAGGGCAAGGGAGACCTGCCGGCGCCGACTGGGGTGGTGGGCGGTTATTTTCTTAAATGGGGCTAACATTCCCAACTGTTTTTGATATGATTGGGTGGAGAGGGAGAGCGGGAATGTGGGCAATGATCATCTGGCTGCTTTCTGCTATTATGGGGCATTGTAGGTGTAGCAGTTTGGCAATTTGATGTAATTATGGATTCCAAAAATATAATTGGATCATGCTTGTAAACTGATCTGTTAATCTGGGCATGATTAAGTTATGATTAGGGCGTTGACTGGGCCACATCAGTAGGGCATTGAGCCCCACCCCTTGGTGGGTGGGGAATCGAATATGAAAGGCAAGGCAAAGAACAGAGTTGAAGCAGTCTTTTGAGAAGCAGTTTTGATGTTGGAGTTTTGATGTTGGAGAGAAGGCCCCAGGAGAAGAGAAGCGAGCCGTTTGCCTGACAGTCTACAGCTGACCTTGTGGAGGAAACAGAGGAGCTAAGCCCAGAGAGAAACGCAGCCCGGGGAAGAGAGGAACCCAAGAAGCCTGAACCCTGGCAAACGTCGGCAGCTGTGTTGCTCCAACACGTGGCAATGGACTTTGGTGAGAGAAGAAACTAATGCTTTATGGCCTGATAACTGTGGACTTCTACCCCAAATAAATACCCTTTATAAAGACCAACCAATCTCTGGTATATTGCATTAGTGCCCCTTTGGCTGACTAATACAGTGGGATTCAGTTACTGTTCTCCTTTTGGCATTGAGATATTGTGGATTCTGGCTCGGCAGCTGGCACTGTATTTTTGTAGCAGTAGAAGATCATGTACAGGATCATGGGCGACATCTCAGACAGCTGTTTGGATAAACTGAGTTATTGCACGTAAGATGTATGGACCTGCTGATATGAGGAGAATAAGAGTTATAATTGTGACAAGGAAAGGAATTAACCATGAAATTTAGGGTGGGCTGTGAGGTTATCGCCTCCAGGAGTCTGAGGAGAAGGAATAATAAGATTATATATTCAACCTTGAACATTAATGGTTGACAGTGAAATTACATAATTTGGTGGGCTTATACACATAAGAGTTTTAGTGGGAATAGGAGACTTTAGATTATTAACTGTGGTTTTATAATGGTGTTTTTGAGTGATTTTTAATTTTTCATGGATTTAAGATTCCCAATCAGAGGGCTACATAGGCCTATAGTTAAAATGATTCTATTTTCTCCCAGTTTGTATAGTTTGAGGCATAGGCAACAACAAATTATTATTACTCCCCCTTTATGGGCTGTGGGGTGGCTGGCACTTTAACTTGTAACTTTAGTGCCTATCTTGGTCTTGCTGTTACCATCTTAACTGGAGCTATGGCTACAGCCCACAGCGCCAAATTACAAGAGTTCTGTTGCAGTATCTGCAGTACTGAAAGCATACCTTGCCCCTTCTGAGAAGAGGAGGGGACCAATGTTGCAGTCATTGGAGTGGGCACAAAGGACATTTGTGGGTAATGTTCATGAGCTGCTAGTGAGTGACAGGCAGTTGGAACCGCTGGGCTAGGCAGCACAAGGTCTGGTATCCATGGTGTTTGCCTTTTCAGTGGCGCTACTATGCTGCTTTTTGAGTCTCAATAGTATGGCTCTGGATCTTCGCGAGGACATTTGCCTCAACAGTCCCAAGAGAGATGTTAGAGGATGGGGCAGGGACATGATAGACAGTTACCTATTGCCGCTGGCAGGCATTCCAGATGTTCTTCCACAGGTCTCTCTTCCCCACAGAGGGCAGCCCACACAGTTCATTGTTCCTGTCTTATACTTTGGCTTCCTGCAATTGTGACTAAAGCCCAAGGGGTATTTGTTTGGAATGTTGCCTCTGCCACAAACCCCACCCAAAGCCAATATTGGTACTGGCTACATCCAATTTACAGGGTAAGTTAAGGTTCACCACCCCCTTTACTGCTTAAACTTGTGCTGTTGCCTTTTAAAAAACAGCCTGCTGGGGGGGTTTTCTCATTTCCATGCACAACTTTGGTTTTAGTCTCTGAGCTAAATGAGGGATGAAGGGTTTTTAGTACCCCAACAATCAATTACAGGGAAGCGGGTGTGGCTCAGTGGATAGAGCCCCCATTTACCATATGGGAGGCCCGGGTTCGCGTCCCGAGGCCTCCTTGTGAGGGCAGGCCGGCTCACGCCGCGCCATGGGCTGATGCGGCAAGACCTCACAGCAAGGGGGAGATAAGCAGACACGGAGAAGACACGCAGCGAATGGACACAGCAGCACAAGCAGCAAGGGGGGGATAAATAAATAAAATAAATAAATCTTTAAAAAAAAAACAAAAAACAAAAAACAATCAATTACAGCAGAGGATACAGTTTTTGTTTTACTTAACTAAACAACATTTAAGAATTTGATAGACAGCCAGGACTTTGTAGCTTGTCCCAATTGTTTGCCCATCTCAGGCTTTTAAGATAAGATACCATTGTCTCAGATGCTTTTTTAGTTCTGAAAAAAGGATTACTGGTTAACATAGTATCATCAACAGGGTTACAGCCACAGGTTTTTCCACGAAGCCAGATTCTTTGCCACCAGGCCAGGACAGATGGTTGGGCTATGCACACAGCCTTGGGGAAGCACTGCAAAATCCACTGTTGGCCTTCTCACAGGAAGGTGAGTGCATGCTGGATTGATTTGCCTAAGGAGATGCTAAAGAAAGCCTTAGCAGGTTTTAAAACAAAGTGATAATGACATAACTGGATATTAATTTCTTGCAACGAACTAGCAATATTTGGGACTGCTGCAGACAGCAGTGGTGTTACTTTAATTCATGATAACTTATTATTCACCACCTCTGGCAGCCCTCAATGGCCACTCTTTTTCTGCAGCCTTAAAGCTGTTTTTTCAGTGGAGGTGGGGCAAATCAGATGAACAGGCACTAAGGCCACCGCCTCTTGATTTCTAGGCAGAGAGACTGTTTCTGTGACACATACCATTTTTATTAACAACACTATAAACATTTTTAGATTTTCAGGAATTTTATGTATGAACATTTTACTAGTATACTTTGATTAACAGAGGGTTAAAGAATTAAGACTTTTAAACACTTTCCATCCAACCTATAATACATAATGCTACCACAATACCTTCTTCAACTTGCCATATGCATTCAAGGTTTGTTCTACATACTTCCATTCTGATTTTATGAAAACCAGCCATCTTATCTTATGACAAAACACACTTTCCTGAAAAAAACTTATCAAATATCAGTCAGCACTCCTACAAACTTTTTACATCTTTCAATATCCATTTAAGTTTACATCTCTCATTTCATTCTGTGACGAAAAACTATTTCAATTTAGGTAAGAACTATTTTTTATGAAGAGATTTGCAGTAATTTCATTAGTCAAGACATAAAATTTTTATCACTTTAAAGATTTAATATACACGATGCAAATTTACCTTATTAGCATTCACACTTATTAATATAAGCACTTATTTGATTTTTGGCCATTTGAATAGACCTCTTTTAAGAATTTTCATTTGTCAATTTAATATTACTATCCGGAGGTATTAAGAAATACACTGAACAAACAGACAAACACAAAAGAGTTAAGACACACCGACAGAAACATAAAGCTCAGTAACTTGACTCATAATTCTTACTGCTTTGGTATGGCTATTTTTAGGCTTTTCATTATTTTATATCTTTGATTTTACTGCTTTTAAGATTTAAACCCTTTTATTAGCAATCAGCAACAGTTGGGAATATTTGAGCATTATAAGTGCAGTTAAGCTTTAATTCAGCAGTTTAGATAGACAAGTATTTAATACATATATTTTGGATCATTCATTTTAGAAGTACACTTAGGAGTTAGCTAAAAGCTTACTTGTAAGAGGTGAGCAATTTTAGGTTTGTTAAGTAAGATTATTAGGGACAGCTGGTGTTGAAATTTTTGATACGATGAGAAGGATCAGAGGAATAGGATCTGAGAGATGTTTGATTTGGGGGAGATCAGAGAGGGATAAGGGAATGTGAACATGTATAATGCTTTCTGCCTGGGCCACTTTCTGGAGAGAGAGGACAGGAGCTGGGGAAGGAGTCTGGAGAGCCGGGATTTGGGCTTGAGAGCAGGTTATGGGTGGGGAGAAGGGACTGGGCCCAGGGAGAGGTGTGGGGGAAGGGAAGGAGGATGGAGCAAGTTCAGGGAGTGCTGATGAGGCATACTGCAGAGGAGGGGTGTGATCAGAGGGATCAGAGTCAGAAGAAGGGTTTTCTGTGTGCAGAAGGCAGGGAGAGGTGGGGAGGGAAGGCAAACACTGGCTTAGGAGCCTGGTCTGCCAGATCTAAGTTGAGATTTTCAGAGGTTGTAGGGGGTGGGAGAGAGGAGGAGAAGGAAAGTTTCTGAGAGGGTTTTTGGTGTAAAAGAAGGATCTGATAAAAGGAACAGGATTGGCAAAGGGAGAGAAGATTATGAAGGGAAAAAAATGCCTGTATGTAAGGACTTTCTGACCACTTGCTGGTGCACTGGATGAAATTCTCTAAGTCTCAGAGAATCTGGAAATTGAAAATGCCGTTCTCTGGCCATTGATTTTCATTGTCCAATTCATATTGCGGCCACACAGAGGCTGAATAGAAAATGAGCTTTTTAGGTTTGATGTCTCCTTCTGGGTTCAGAGTTTTAAGGTTATAAAGGAGACAACCCAGAGGTGTGGTTTTTTGGGAGGCCGAAATTGAATTCCCCATTTTAGGTGGCTTAGGTGAGACTAAGGATCTCTAAGACAGGGGAGATTTTGAGTGAGACAGGCGTCCCTGAATCAGTCAGAAATCTCCAAGGAAACAGGAAACTGCGCTTGGAGCCAGACGTCTCACCTGCCATGGCCCTTGGGGACAGCAGTGAGGGTCACTGCCCTAGCGCTAGGCTTTTTCCGTAGGTTGTCCTGGACAATGGAAAAAGGAGAGAAAAAGAGCAGGATCCTCTGGTGGAGAAACCCTTAACTCACCCAGCCGAGATTCAATGTCCGGTGTTGGATGGGCGTTCGGCTGCAGCAGCGGGGAGACTCCTCACCAATCAATCAATCTCAACGTGACCCCAGTCCCCGGTTTCGGCACCAAATGTTGGGAAAAAACGGCACTCACTGGGACACGGAGACTGATGATTGCAGGCAAAAAGTTTATTGGGAAGCTCTCCCAACAGAGGGGGTCTGAAGAATAGACTTCAGCCCCAGCGCCGACATGGTGGGGGTCTGAAGAGAGACTTCAGCCCGTCCTGGAAGGGGCAGATGTGAATTTATACAGAAAATCAATAGGCAGGAAACGTTAGTTTGTGGGGAGGGGGTTAGGGTCCGAGCACAGCCTGGGACTGTAAAAGCAAATTCCTTCCCTTGTGTGGCTAGAGGTAGTGGGTTAGGGATTTATGTTTTCTTGGAATGCTGGAAGAGGAGGTGGTGCTTTGATGTGGAGGGAGTAAAGCTCTTTATCTCACTTGACTCCCATCTCCATGTGGTCTCTTTGTTCAACCTTTGGGGAAGTGCCCTGCTTTCAGACACTTAGGCTTAATGGGGGGGCTTGTCCTTCCTTAAAGAATGTCAGGGGGAATCGAGTCACAGCTTGTTAATTATTGCAAACCTAGTGAAGGGGAACTCCTAACAGACTGACCCTAGGAAAGGGGCTGGCTAGGGACCTTTCTTTTGCCTACTTTGCAGCAGTCTTAGGAGCTGGCTATGAGTGAACTCACCTCATAGCCTCTCCCAGGGGTCAAGGTCTACAATTAAGCTCGATATTTAAAGCCCATAAAAAACTAGAGATTAATTGTCCTGTGACTTGCCAGCAAATGCCCTCAGGGACCCCCAGAGACAATCTCCAGCCTCTCCAGGGTGGAGAAGGAGCAAAACCTCAGGGCACTACTGAGGGTGGGACTCATGCCTTGCTAACAAATGCATTTTCAGTTTCTAAGGCATTTTATAGCATCTCAGAGACCCAAAATGAGGACAGCAGTAGTTGCAAGATCAAAGGCACTTTTAATTAAAAGTGGTTAACTAGTAGTCAAAGGAAACATCAACTGGTGATAGCCATTTTGAACTCAGAGACGGCCTTGTAAACTCCGGGAGGACTCCTGCTTGACTTGTGCCATATGCCCAGTCAGGCCTCAAGTGCAGTTTTACCCGCCACCCAGAACTTCCTTGGATCTACATGGCGTGGAGACCTGCCCCTGCCACCTCTGGAGAAGGAGCTGAAAGTCTGGGCAGACCAAGTTTATGTCCTGTGGGAGCCTATCCAGGAACCAAAAGAGGGCACAGACAGGCTATAAAAGTCACCAGTCTCCGGCGGGGGTCGGGGAGCACCACTGCCTTTCTGTCTCTTGGCAATGGCTTGCCAAATGAAGCCAAGGAAGTGTTGGATTCCTCTAGGTTCTTAGCTATGTTGCATAAAAGAATTTAAGAACATGCCAGTTTAGTTAGGCCAGTGAAAAGAATTTATTGGGAAATGAGTGGAAAGAGCAGTGCTTGCTGAGAATGGGAGAGAACAGAAATACACACCGAGGTTTGGTGCCGGTTCCTCTAGACAGAGAGAGCAAGCTCTGCCTTGTGTGGTTACTTTTTAAAAAACTATTAATTATTCCTCCCCCTTACTACTGCTAAGAGGATGGGCTCCAGCTGTTATTGGTTACCCCACCAATGGTAGGGGCCAATGGTGAGGCCTGTTTGGAAAATCTGGGGCCAAGGCGGGGTTCCTGAAAGAGAAACTGGGACCTCAGGGTTAAACTCAAGGTTGCAGCGGGGTCTTGCAGCCATGTTGTCTGTCGACCATGTTGTGGCTCATCTTCTCATTTCCCTGGCTAACCTGCCTCACAAGTAACGGGATAAAACACAAACACTTTGAAGTAGCAGGACAAACAGAAAGCAAAAATAATGTAGATTTAAACCCAAGTAAATAAGTAATCCCATTAAATGTAAATAGGCTAAATGTTCCAATTTAAAAAGATAAATTGTCAGTCTGGATTTTAAAAATGTAAATACTTGTTTTACAAGAGATCCTTTTAAAAGATGAAGATACAGAGAGGCTGAAAATAAAAAGAAGTAAAAGGGATATTAGGCAAATACTAACCAAAAGAATCTAATGCAGGGAAGCAGTTGTGGCTCAATTGGTTGGGTTCCTGTTTACCAAGG
>JAQZBX010057786.1:0-17881 GCA_029593785.1 Cabassous unicinctus
TTTTTTTTCCTCTTAACTTTATTTGTACATTTAATAATCGAAAATATAAACA
Organism: Cabassous unicinctus; assembly: GCA_029593785.1. Lineage (NCBI taxonomy): Eukaryota > Metazoa > Chordata > Mammalia > Cingulata > Chlamyphoridae > Cabassous > Cabassous unicinctus. The sequence goes on from JAQZBX010057786.1 coordinate 53, forward strand.
ATTAAAAACTAAAAAGTAAACACAGATGAATAAATATATACATTTCTCCATTAAATTTATATGTATTCATTTGTTTCTTACCTCTCAGAGAGCACTGACCTTTACAGCTTCATGTCCAATTCTTAATAACAGTTGTTTCATATATTCGGCTAGAATTTTTGTTGTTTCAGGTGAGAGGGTAAATTGTGTTCCTGTTACTCCACCATGGAGTAGAAATCTCAAGATTAGTTTTTTGTTTTTCCCAAACATACTTAATATCATTATTAATTTAAGAAAAGAACTGTATTTTAACCATCTTTGAGTCAGCCCATTCCTAAACATGCTTGTTATATTTAAGTTTATTAAGACCTGAAGTGAGGGGGAAGGAAGTAGGGGTAGTAGGAAAAAAAGGAGTAAAAACTCTCTCCCTTCCCCTGAAGCTTTCTGTTTGGCTCTTTTGGTAGATTGTCACTGTGCTCCCTTATTAATCAGAGCCACTTTGTTCTTTAGGAGAGTGACTTTTTAAATGAGTTTTGAAAATGTGCCACTCAACATATATGGAAGACAAGTGATCAGAAAAATGGTCAAGGTCTTTATGCCTTAATGTACATGATTAAAACATTGGCAGTCAATTATAGAGGAATCATAGTAAGAGGACTTACCATACTAAATATTAAAATGTCTTTTAAAGCCATGGTAATTAGAATATCGAGTTACTGCTTCTAATATGGACACAGATTAGTGGATTAAATTAGAATTCCATAAACAGACTCATAGAAGTGTCTTAAATATTTAGTAAAAAGGTGATATTTCAATGACGGGTCATTCGGTAGATGATATTGTTGCAACTGGCCAACTCATTGGAAAAAAATTAAAGTTAGGTCTCTTTCCCATATTTTATATCCAGATATATTTCAAATAGATTAGAGATATAATCTAAAAGTAGTAGAAGAAAACATAAGTAATTCACATAATCTTGAAGAAGAAAAGGTCTTTCTAAGTTTGACAAAGTTAAAAAACAGAGTTGATATGCTTGTTATATAAAGATTCCTAATAAAGTAGTGAAAAAAAAGATGAACACCCCACTAAAAAGATGGTCAAAGGACCTCATTAGGTAATCACAGTTAGGGACAAAAAATATAAAGGAGCACTAAACATTTATTTTTTAAAATGTTTTACTTCATGGTGATTGTAACAATAGCAGCAATAAAACTAGTAATAATAGCTACTGTTTATCATGTGGACCTCTTTGTCCCATTATGTTAAGAACTTTCAATGGATTAGCTACTTAACCCTCTGAAAGGCAAGTATATTATTATCATTTTATAAATGTGGCAACTGAGACAGAAGATAAAGAAACTTGCTCAAGGTGACAAGCCTTCAGGTGACTGAGCCAATATTAGAATGCAGACCATCTGACTTGGCCCTGCTCTTTATCACTTCTCAGAAGAAACAAACCAACACTACCTGAAATCCCACTGCAGGTTACAGAAGCATTTCATTATTTTCTCAAGATCACGCAGATTTTAAGTGATAAAACTTAGTTAAAAATTTTAGAAAGAAAAATCATTGAAGTAGAGAAAGTAAAACAGAATAAAGTAAGATGAACAACAAAGCAAATGTCTTCATTTTACAAATTCATCATTTCTTTTCAGATTATTTTAAAGATGCTCCAGAGGAGATCAAAAGTGGGCTCATGTTTGTAAAATTGGTTAACCCATGTTCAGGTAACTGTCTCCCCACCCCCCGCCCCCACCGCCTGTTTTTTTTTCCTTCTCTTCCTTTTCTTTTCTCTAATAATGATAATTTGAATGGCATTGTAGATTATAAGTACATATACTTTTTTGACTTTGTGTCTTTATTCTTCCTGAATAGCTTTTAAAGTAAACATGGCATCACAAGGTAACAAAAGCAAGCTGAAGATTTTACTAGTCTTCCTAGATAATTCGCTCAACCTAAATTTTTTTTTAATTTCTTCTTGTAATATTAATCCACAAATCTCCTCATTCATCAGTAATGCTGGCGAAACAAAAAAGGAGCAAGTCTGATTTCTCTCTTAAAGCAAATTAATTTTCTTTGGCTTTCTTAAGCCGGCTTTTCTTATAGTAGTTATCCAATGTTAGCCTTCATTTACATTCATTTTATGTTATAAACTATAATAAACAGTTAAGTTAAAAAAAGAAGAAGAAGAAGGCTTTTATTTGACATGCCAAGATTTTGAATAGCTTTATTTTTAGCTGAACTTTCCATATTTTGTTCCGTCCAAAAAAGTTAGTATATGTTTTCCTTCTCAGGGAATGATTTTTTATTTTCGTATTCAAAGCATTGTATATTGAAGAGATGCATATTTTGATAGAAATAATTTTATCATAACTTTATTTTATATTCAGTGCATTTTCTGTTTTGTCTTCAAAATTTTTTGTTCAGGCAAAAATATTAAAATGTAATATAAAGATGCAGTGATATTCATAATATTATTTATCTGCATGAAATTATTTTTCTATTAATTTATAAGGTTTTGAGTAGACACCTGATAGTTAGCAAATTAGGGCATTCTCCTGGCTACTATAATGCTGAATAGTGAAAGTAACCGAAAGCCTATGGACGGTGCATTTTTGTTGTGTTGTTGCTGTTGAAGAGGCATATTAGTAGAAGCAACAAGGGAGGAAAAAGTTCCTGACTTCCTTCAGTGTTCCTTTCCTCAAAATAAAATTGAATGTAGAAGGTTGGCTGTATATTTGGAACTCATGATGATATGATAAAGATTAAATTACGGTGAGAAATTTCTTCAAGAAAAGTTCTAGATAGCAGTAAACATTCAATAAAAGTACAATCACACACACACACAAATACCAGCCTTCTTCTAAAATTTCTGTTTTATCAGAATGTCCACAGACAACAGAGAAGCAAATGGTTTTATTTGCTACACTGACAGTGGGAAAATATAGGCCATTTATTGAGCACTTACTATGTGCCAGTTACAATTTTAAGAACTTGACATGTCTTCTGACTTTTTAATCCTTGTAAAAACCCTCTGAGGTGCATTCTGTATTGCCCCCATTTTACGAGTGTTGATTCAGAGGCACAGAAAGCTTATGTAACTTTCCAAGGGCACGTGGCCAACGTGCCATAGAGATGGATTCAAATCCAGGCATGTTGACTCCACATCCTGCTACATGTAGAAAAATATTCCACAAAACGTGAAGATGGGCATAGCTTTCGCCCCACCTCCTTTGAATTTAACAAAGAAAGGGGGAAATCCATGCGGCTTTCCCCACTCGTTAGGGCCTGGAGAAGGTTGCTGTAGGGACCTGCCCTTGCTCGCTTAGAGCTGATCTGCAGGGTCTGCTGGCTTGGTCCCTTTGGGGGAGCTGCTGCTGCCCTGGGGGTGAGGAACAACACACCAGCTCTGTCCAACTGGCCAAACCACGAGGTTTGGGTAGTTTAGGAATGGGTTCTCCCTCTTGATCAGATGGGGGATTCCACGAGAGGCTTTGTAGCAGTTAAGATAAATAATTTATACTTTATAATTTATTGGTTTAAGTTCAGTGGGGATTATAGAACTGGAAAACAAGCATCTGTCTGTAATAACTTTAAGCTTTCCTTGGAGTCAATTTGTATAGAATACATCTATGTATGTTTATGTTCATATAAGGGACATTCCACCAAACTATTGGACAGACTTTTGACTCTTTGTGTGAGTGTGTGTGAAATCTTTCAAATAAAAATGAGATTTGTCTTAACAGGGGAAGGAGCCATTTACTTGTTCAATATGTGTCTACAGCAGCTGTTTGAAATAAAAGTTTTCAAGGAAAAACACCATTCTTGGTTTATAAATCAGTCAGTTCAATCAGGTAAGTGACATCGTGTATATATTCACATCAACTAAACACACACTCCAGCTTTTCCATCCTTCACACATGGGGGTATAGGGCTGTCAGCCTGCTTTTGACTCCAGTCCTTGGCATCAGAGCAGGGTTTAAAGGAGAAAGGAAAGAAAAAGGAAGGATAAGTTGAGCAAGTTGAGATCAATACCTCTGTGCCTTTTAGGTAGGAAAATTTAAACTAGCAGCTCTGCCCATTAACGCATGGAACGTCCTTAGTCAGGATTTACTTCTCCTCTACCATAAGGACCTATCATGCTGGCTGGAAACCCTTAGCCTCTCCTGTTAGCCACTTTTGAGAGTCTTTGAGTGTTCAACATCTTATCTCCTTAAGACTGTATTCCATTATAGCTTCTAAAACATACAAGAATATAACGATATTTTCTTTTTTTTATGCTTTGTCATATAAATTACTACTGTCACCCCTATGTACCACTTGCCCTCCCTCCCCCAAAAGTTCTACTTCTTTTAATGGTCCCTTAATTTGGGGGCAGTGCTGACTCAGAGGGAACAAGCATACCAAGCAGCCTGCATTCAGGGACTAGGGCCGGGGAGTCATTGGATTTGGAGGCGTTCTATGTTCTCTTTGCCTGTTCACGCATCATCTTCAGAGAGTGCCTTTTTGTTTCTTTCTACGCCCTTTGCTTTCGGTTGGCTGTGAATATCTGCCCTGAATGCCAAGGTAGAAAAGGCACTTTGTTCTTCTGAGCATTCCAGAAGAAGTTCTTATTGCTGTGATAAATTTTACATACCTATGTGCATGAGATTTGAAGTAGTTTTCAGTTGCCAAAATGCAAACAGTAGGCTGTGCATAGCCTGGAAGGTAGAAAGTTATATATATATATATACCCTTTCCTTGCTGCTGCTATGCTTATTCATTTGGCAATAAGTGAGAATTCCAGCTTCTAGTGTAATACACTTGAAATTGGATTTAGCTAGATGGACACAGTAATATCCAGATTGAAACTGGAAAATGTTGGAAGACAGTGATAGATCATCTGTCCTGGACTGCCTGAGTTGGTATCTGCTTTTTTCATCAGTCTTTTAAAAAAATTTATCCCTGAAGAAAGAGCTGTTTTCAAGGAGTGGCCTCCAGAATATTGTTTTCAGACCTAGAAACCTGTTCCTAATTTCTGAATATAATGGATGTCTCATACAAAATGAGCCTAGAGCTTCTGATAAGGTAGTTTTCATAAACTCTTCTACTTTTTTTTTTTTTTTTTAATAATAAAGCAGTGTCACCGTATAAAATTACTTTGTTTTTTCACTTATCATGAAATGGATTCCATAGCGTGTATGTGTATGTCTGTGTGTATAAAATTTAAGGTTCAGATTTCTTGGCTGTATAGGTAAATTCTCTGTTAGAGAATAAAAATAAGTACCTATGTTTCCTGAAACCAAAATAAGTTAGAGGAGGTAAATCAATTGTTCACTGTTCCATTTGGTAAAATACCTGTTCTGGAAGGAGTAGCCTGGGATGCATGGAGAGGAGGTGTATGGGAGGAAAGAGGTGGTGGCAGGTGGGCTGGCTTGGTTTGATTTGCCTTCTTTTCTTCCGAACTGAAAAGTATGTTCTTCTTCCCCCAGAGTTTCCTGTTTGCTTACGATCAGTATTGTTAGCTTTCTGCCCTCTTGCCTTTTTTCTTCTGGAGGTGGAGGTTGGTTCACAGCCTTATGAGCTTTGTGTCATTAGCACTTTCAGAGCTGTGAGCCTCCTGTAACCCAGACCACTGGAGGAGCTAACTCCAGTGACTTATGATACTGAGTGACTGATGATACTGAGTGACTGCTTTCCCATGGCTTTTTCTTCTGACCTCTGTTAAAAATGATTATTAAAGATGAAATGGAAAGTTAAAGACTGATTTTGGTGTCTTGGCTGTCCTCACCACACAGGGATTTGAAGCTTTTGGTGATAAATGTCCATGGACCCTGTATTAGTCAACCAAAAGGGTGCTGATGCAAAGTACCAGAAATCTTTTGGCTTTTATAAAGGGTATTTATTTGGGGTAAAAGCTTACAGTTACACGGCTCTAAAGACTTAACTCAAGGCTGCTTACCCACCAAAGTCAGTTACCACATGTTGAAGCAAGATGGCGGGTGATCTTTGCCTGCTCTCTCCTTCCTTATTCCTCTTAAGGCTCCTTGGGCCCAGCTTCTTCCATTCTCAGCTGTAGGCTGGCATTGAGCTTGTGTCTCTTCCTGGGGCTTTAGCTGTTTGAGCCTTCTCCTTTCTGTCATATGGCAGGATTGAAATGACTAAGTTCTCTCCTCACGTGTCTATGGAGCTCTCTCTCTCTTCCAGTATCTTCTGTGAGTATCCCTTTATATAGGCCCACTAAGGGGGCAGGGACTCAACCTGAGCCAAACCTTACTGACATATCCCAATCAGAAGCCCTAAATTGATTCTATCAAGTAAACTTAATCAGAGGCCCTTTACTGAATATAATACATTGAAAGGCCATCACACCCAAAGGAACAGACCAGTTTACAAACATAGTCTCTCTTTTGGGGGTTCATGAATAATCGCAAACTGCCACAGACCCCATTCTGCCTTTTGAGGGAATCACATAGACTGTTGGGCCTGCATAAGGAGAGGTTCTTAATCTAGGATTTCAAATCTGTTTTTCAGTAAATGATTTTCACATTGGGATTACGATGAAACGACCAAGTCGTCTTTCCGAGACATTGAATTAATTCTCTTTGTTCTCTTTTTAATCTGTAGAAGGTCATCTCCACTTTGCCACACCAATGGATCCCTTATTTCTGGTTCTCCACTATCTTAAAAAGGCTGATAAAGAGGTAAGTTTCCCACTTTGGGGCATTAACAATGAGGAAACAAAATAGACTCTCTGCTTTATCTTCCTTCCCTCCTCTTTTTTTTTTCACCTGTGAATAAAGACAGTTTTAATTATTCTTTTCCAGTCTGTACAGTTTTCATTTCTTTTTCTTGTCTTACTGCACTGGCTAGAAATTCCATTACAGTGTTGAGCAAGAATGGTGAGAGAGACCATCCTTATTTCCAGTCTTAGGTTGAAAACAGTCAGTCTCTGGTCATTAAGCAAGATGTTTGCTGCAGGCTTTGGTAGATGTTCTTTACCAAGTTGAGGAAGTTGTCCTCTGGGTTTTTATGCTCTTGGCCGGTCCTCCGGGAAAACCATCTCCTCAGTTCAGGGTCAGTGGAATGCAGCCCTGTGTGCTTCTCTTGGTGTGGGACATGGGGGAGATATCCAAAGGTCGATTCCCTACACTTGAGATTTAACTTGGTTATTGTGAAAACATGCATGCTGAGTGTGCAAGTGATGAGCAGGACGTGGACATGCAGGCTAAGAACCAGCTCGAGCTGGTCAGTGGCACTAGCCATGTGACCTCCAAGAACCACCCAAGTGCTCCCCACCTTATTGGTCTGACAGTCAAACAATGAAAAAGGTGACTATCCTCCCGGTTGATTAGGCTCTAGTAAAAGCCACATTCATTAGCTCTGGTAAAATGTTTTTTTTTTTTTGAGGGTAGTCCATTGTTAGGGAGAAATTATGGGCATGTTTCAAAATAGTGCTTTTCTACTCTCCTTCCCCCCACCTCAGCAAGGAGGGACTGTCCTCAGATCTTTTCTGTGTGAACCTGGTGGCCTTCCTGGAGGTAAAATGGAAGGGGTTGGGGGGTGGCTCACTCTAAGGCTGGAGACCCTGAGTTTTAGTTTCTCAAGTTAGTCCATCCTCAGTCTCCAGCGATTAGTCAATGACCCTTTGTTTCCGAGTTGTTTCTAGCAGCTTCTGTCCCCATAAAATGTCATTTGCTGTATCTACCTGTCTTTCCAGTTTTCAGAGCAGCCCTTTGCCATGTGATTTCAGTTCTCTGATGGCTCTGCGAAGAGCTGTGATTTAGCTTTTTTCCTTATTAGGAGAATGGGAGTGGCAACTTCCAAATTCTTTACCGAAATTCCCAATATTGCCTTTGTTTTTTTCATAATTGGAATTTTTTTTTTTTTTTTTGAGGTACTGGGGATTGAACCCAGGACCTCATATGTGTGAAGCATGCACACAACCACTAAACTACACCCGCGCCACAATAATTAGAATTTTAATGATAGCATAAAATTCTATCATGTGAATATACTATTACTTTTTAAAAAATTTTATATAGTATATGTAACACAAAATCTTGCATTTTAGTCATTTTTAACTGTGCAATCCAGTGATATTAATTATATTTAAAATGTTGTGCTGCCATCACCACCAACCATTACCAAAACTTTTACATCACTCCAAATAGAAACTCTACCTCTTTAACAATAACACCCCATTCCATCCACCACCCCTTACTCCCAGCCCTTGGTTACTTCTAATCCACTTTCTGTCTCTCTGAATTTGCTTACTCTAGATATTTCATATAAGTGGAATTATACAAGATTTGTTCTTTTGTGTCTGGCTTATTTCACTCAACATAATGATTTCAAACATTCTTTTTTACAGCTGAATAATATTTCATTTCATTTCTCCATTCATCTGCTCAATACTTGAATTGTTTCCACCTTTTGGCTATTTTGAATAAGGCTGTGATGAACATTGGTGTACACATATCTGTTTGCAATTCTTTTGGGTGGATATCCATACAAGTGGAATTGCCAAGTCTTATGATAATTCTATATTTAACTTTATGAGGAACCCCCAAACTTTTCACAGTGGCTGTACCATTTTACATACCCACCAACAATGTACAAGGGTTTCAGTTTCTCTGCATCCTCTCCAGCACTTGCTATATTCCATTTTTTAATCATTGTCATTCTAGTGGGTATGAGGTGGAATTTCACTGAAGTTTGAATTTGCATTTCCCTAATGACTAATGATCGTGAGCATCTTCTCATGGGCTTATTAGCTACTTGGATATCTTCTTTGGAGAAATGTCTGTTCCTTTGCCCATTTTTAAATTGGGTTATTTGTCTTTCTGTTGTTGAGTTGTAGGAGTTCTGTAACTATTCTGGATATTAAAGCCTTATCAAATTTATGCTTTGCAGCTATTTTCTCCCATTCTGTAAGTTGTCTTTTCACTTTCTTTATAATGTCTTTGATGCCATACTATTTACTTTTTATTTTATTTTTTAAATTTATATACTCCCCCCACCCCGCTGCTTGTGCTTGCTGTCTGCTCTGTGTCCATTCACTGCACATTTCCTCTGTGTCTGCTTGTCTCCCTCTGTTGTGTCATCTTGCTGCGCCAGCCTTCCACAGGCACGGGCCGTCAGCTCTCCGTGGGCTCAGGCATGGGCCAGCTTGCCCTTACCAGGAGGCCCCGGGAACCAAACTCAGGGCTTCCCATATGGTAGAGGGGAGCCCATTCAATTGAACCACATCCGCTTCCCACTATTTACTTTTTAAACAATTTCCTACAGTCAACTATCTTAGGTTGTCTTCAAGTTTGGCTTTTTTGGTTGATGTTTTGGCTATTACAGAGGTAATGTATCAAAAATACTTAGCACAGTGCCAGACATATAGTGTTCTATAAATATGTTCTGTTATAGAGACTGTTACTGTAATGTTACTATGAATGTAGTTTTTATATGATAGTTTTATTATTTTTTAATAATAATAATGTAGGTTCACTGTAAACAAATCAAACAATACAAAAGTAAAAAGAAAGTAAACATTATCCAATGCTAATCCAATGCTACCACAGACATATGTGTGTAAATAAACATATATGGAGATGTATTAAAGGAATGCAATATGCATAAATGGTGTGTCATAATCCCTATTATGTAACTGGCTTATTTCAATGAACATTTGTCCAGGAAGGAAGTTGAAAATTTAGCTCATATACATGGTGGTTTCTAAGGATAAATGAACAGAGGGAAAGCTACCAACCAGCCTTGGCACATGTATTGATGTATGTTTAGAACCCCCCCACCCCCACCAGCTCCCTTAACTGGTAGTGTTTCCCCATTCCCCTTAGAACCACGACTCTAGTGCTTAACCCCCAGCCCTTCCCTGGAAGTGCTCCCAGGTGCCCAGATGCTGAATGAAGCAGAAAGCCTGCTCAGAGCACTGGTTTACTTTCATTTTAGGCCAACTCACTTTCTCTTCTCACGTATTAGAAATACCCTTTAAAGTAGCACGAGGCACTTCATTATTCCCTATATTTTAGAAGTGATCGATTCCTATTTAGTGGGGAAAAAATTGGTAAGCACTTTTGAAACGTCAGCCTGTTCTTTTTTAATCACAAGATTTACTTTCACATCAGCAAAAATAACTCTTCTCTCAAGCCATTGCAAATATTAGTAACTCTATATTCAGAGCATTAGCAAGTCTTCTCATTGCATTTACTTTATTTGTTTATTTGGTAAAGAAAACAAGAATCAAAAATTATTTAATTGTCAAGTTATTTTATATCATGGTTGTGGAATCTCATTGCATATAGAGTATTAGAGTAGTTAAATATTTAAGTATTGCTTGATTATGAAAGAATATAGGTTAAGGTAGAAATCTAAAGACAGTAAGCTTTGGGAGATCTGTGAATTATTCTTACTATTTGAGGGGGAAAGAACATTTAAATTGAGGCATTTCTTGCCGCTTGCTATCCTAACAGAAAGTATGACAGGCTATGACATGCGCTACCGAACAAGTGACATGTCACTCTTAAAACCAGAGAAAGCAGATTCCCAGAAAGAAGACTGATCAGGCACGGTCTTTCTATCTTTAAAAGTAGTTGTCATATTGTTTGACTCCATCTATACAAAATGTATATACAAATGAATTACAGAAACGGAAATAGGTTAGCAGTTACATGTGGCAGGGAAAAGATAAGAGATTGAGAGGTGACTGCTAAGGGGTAGGGTTTTTTTGGTGCTTGTTTTTGTTTTTAGGGTTTTTTCTTTTCTTTCTTGGGGGGGGGCATGAAAATGCACTAATATTGATTGAAGTGATGAATGTACAACTCTAATTATACCGAATGTACACTTGTGGTGAATTGTATGGTTTATGGAATATGTTTCAATAAAATTGATTATAAAATTTTAGAAAATAGTTGTCACTAAAACAGGAAGGTAAGAGTGATCTAGAAGTGGGACATGGGCGAAACTGTGCATCCTTAGCAGGCACCCCCAAATCAGGGGGCTACAATCTCAGTTTAGACAAACTTCACCTCAGTACGCTGCTAGCAGAGTTAATTGAGTAAGATTAACGTCCTGAATTCTCACATTCCGCACCTCAGGGCCCTTTGTCCACCAGGCCTTATGATCTCATCTGAGCCTGGGCCAAGCATGTCCATGCATCGTTGTACTTATCCCTCTGGCGAGCTTTTCTTTTACCACAGCATAAATTTGAAAGCATAGCCAGACAACTTTGACAGGAGCAGATTCACTTTCAGAGTTTTCGTGCTCGTCATGGGCGTTTTTCTTTCTTCAGCCCTGGAGGGAGGGTGGGGAGCAGAGATGTGCCTTCTGGACCCGGTCTGGGCCTCCTCCTGAGTGACGGCCGGAGTCCTGGCCGGGTGGACCGCAGCTGGCTCATCTTCAGACTGAATGGGTCGGACCGGCCCAGGGTCCTTTCAGCTGTCTTTGCTGGTGTCGGCGGCTTCCAGCGCTTTCCTGGGATTTTGTTCCCATTTCACCTGTGACGGTGCCCGGAGGTAGACGGCGTGCTGGTTGGAACCTCACTGCTTCAGAACCTTACTGACATGATTGAGGGTCGGTTCTGGGGCCACCCCCTTCAGCTGAGGGGTTCATAGTGGGGAGCAGTGGCTCTGGCCTAAGTTTAGGAGCACAGCTCTAAGATAATGTATCTTTTGCTCTTCTTTTTTATGTGTGAGTTTGCTGACTGTAACTCTGCATCCTGACTGACAAAAGTACTTTTTTCAGGGCAAGTTTCAGCCTCTAGATCAAGTGGTGGTGGATAACATGTTTCCAGATTGCACCTTGTTGCTGAAATTTCCCGAACTGGAGAAGTTGCTTCACCATGTGACAGAGGAAAAAGGTACAGTAGGTGGGCCTTTGAGAATCAGACTTGAGGCTGCTAGCAAGGCTGGGCATGTGTCTGAAAACATAGCTGCTTTTAGGCTCACCGAATTTCATGCTCCTTCCGTGCTGGTCATTCAGAAGATTTGCTTCTACCCGTTGATACTATTCCTCTGCAGCATGGACTTGCTCAGTCTTTGAAACTCCAGCCAGTGAAGTCTCCCACAGAACCAAACTGAACTGGTTCAGTCCTTCTTTGAACTTGTTCTGTAACTTTAGACACATCACTTAACTGTTTCCTGCCTCAGATTTCTCGTTGGTAAAATTACAGAAAACCTAGACCTTTATTGATTCAAGGAGCATGTATTGATAGCTACCGGGAAGCATTTGTTGAACAGTAGAGCTAGATTCTGGGGGTACGTGTGAACAAGACATTGTCTTTGCCCTCAAGTTGCTTCGAGGCCAGTAGGGGCCAGTGGCCCATAGGGCAATGGCAATACAGTGCCAAGGAATGAACCCTCATCTCTGGGAATACAGGGACAGTCTCATCACCTGGCCTGGATTGGGTGGGGGGTGGAGGAGGGGCATTGTGTTGCTTGCCTGGGGAAAATGACCTACAAGTGGAACCCTGGGGGACAGAGCCAGAGGAGCAGCATAACAGAGGTATGGATGTGTGGGAGCGTTTGTCACGTTTAGGAAGCTCTATGGTGTTCGGTATAGCTGGAATATAGGATGCCAGGGAAGGATTTAGGTTGGTAAGGAATGGGGTGGGAACACTGGGCAAACTTAGATGTGTATGGACTTGACCTAATGGTAGTGGCACGTCGGTGCCATCTCATTCAGGCCGTGCAGTGGTTGGAGGATGGATAAACTCAGGTCAGGTACCCAGAGGCTGCTGCTGTGGCCTAGGCAGGAGATGATGGTAGCCTGGACTGAGGAGATGGGCACGACAGAAAGCGCCATTTCATGGTGGGATCAGCTGCACCTGGTGGGTTGGGTGGTGGCGACGGATGAGTCAAGGACAACTTCTGGGTGTGTGCCTTGACCAGTAGGTTATACAGTGGGTCAAGGATGGCTTGGGGTGTATGCCTTGACCAGTAGGATATGCAGTGGGTCAAGGATGATTTTGGGTGTGTGCCTTGACAGTAGGTTATACAGTGGGTCAAGGACGACTTTGGGTGTGTACCTTGGCCGACAACATAGATAGTGGTGACGTCCTGGAGATGGGGAGCATGGGCAGATAGGCTGGGGGTGACAGGGAGGTAGCTTTCAGGTCTGTTCATTGGAAATTTGAGAGGAGGAAATGAGGCAGTGTACATGAATGTGTTTTGGCAGGCTAGAAGCACTGTACAAACTTAGCATCAGGGTCTCAAATGGTGGTTTAAGGGCCCATATGGAACCAGTCGTGGGCCCCAGAGCGACAGGGTGATGAGCTGTGGCTGCGCAGGCCATATTTGGTTTGGCTGATGGGGACAGTTCTTCTGGGACCAAGAAAGTAGTGATTCTAAGAATTGTAAGCTTATAGTGGGAAAAGGGAGAGCCTGTCGATTGCATGTCAGGTTTGAGGGGTCTACTAAATTCACATTTTGAGCTCCCCATCTGATCCGATGGGTGTGGAGTGCCAAGATTTTATCAAAGAAGTTCCATTAAAGACTTCCCCGATTCTGAATCTGGCAGGAGACCGCGTTCTTTCTGTGGGTGACAAATGGAGTAGCACGTAATTTTTGAAAGCCAAAGGAATGAAAAATAATTACAAGTCATTTAAATTTTTGCCAAGTTAAATAACACAAGTGGAAAATGCAATTGATTCATTATCCAGAATTCTGCCATTAGCTGTGTAAGAGCAGTTATTTTAAGTCAAAACCCAGAAACCCAGATTCAGAAGCAGTAACAACTCATCAGCATTTGTTAGCTTGCAGTCTGTTTCAAAGCAAGAGCTTCCTTTCTCATTCCTTCCTTCTCGCATAACAAACCTCTTGCCATTTATTTAATCTTTATACGAGCTTCTGTTCTAATCTCTCTTACTTCCCCAACTTTGCCTAACTTTTGGAAGTTCTGCTATATTAGAAATGCATGCCCTGCCTTTATTCTGTTAGAGGGGCCCTAAAAACCAGTTGTAGACTCCAGGAAGCTGTGTAAATCCCCTTTGGATCTTCATTCAAAGAGATGTCCACTTCAGTAAACTGCCCCTTGTACTCAGAACCTACATAAATAAAAATGTTCCATGTATTTATGTTCTGGCTTGAGGGGTGAAGCCAGTAATGATATTTTGATGAACAGAGATTTTTGAGGATAGGCATGAGAGAGCTTTTTTCCTTTCCTTTTTTTTTTTTTTAATTTTTGGTTTTGTTTTTAAACCTCCTATTATTTTCAAATGCTAGTTCATTCGGGGAAGAATTTGGTTATGAAGAAACTACCAAAACCTTTAGGAAATTGTATACATTTTTTACTATGTGACATTTAGTCTGAATTACTGTATGTTCAGCTTTACTATCATTACCAAAAAAAGGAAAAAAAATGGATTTTAGACCCCTGCTATGAATAAAGGTTGGTAATATGCCTGCTTTGAAAATGAAAGTGAAACAAAGTAAAAGTGAAGGCAGGTGTTATGGGTTGAATTGTGTCTCCCAGAAAGAACCGCTGAAGTCCTATCCCCCTACCTCCGAATGTGAGCTATCAGGAAATAGGGTCCTTGCAGATGGCATTAGTCAACTTAAAATGAGGCCTCTGGAGGAGGGTGGGTCCTTACTCCAGTACAGCTGGCAGCCTTATAAGAAGAGGACAGACAGACAAGAGAACACACGTGGAGACGGAGGCAAGATGGGCTGGAGCCACAGGCTGAGATTGGAGCACACTGGCCTCAGCTGGCCGACACCCGGGGTCACCGGCCATTGCCAGCAGCAGGGAGAGGCCAGGCTCGGGAGCACTGCCCTGCCAGCTCACTGGTTTTGGGCTTCTGGCCTTGAGAACCGTGAGACAATAAATCTCTGTTGTTTTAAGCCATCTAGTTTATGGTGCTTTGTTATGGCAGCCCTGGGGGACTAAGAAAGCAGGGGGAGCATTTTAAATTAAAATTTCTAAAGACACAGAAAAATACAGAGAATAACACTACACATATTAATTGTACCTGAGCAAGTGTTAACATTTTGTTGTATTTGCTTCATATCTCTTTTTGTGGGAAATTTCTTTAAGAACGATCTGGCAATCTGATCTCTGGATTTGATGGCTGGCAAGCTAAATTAAAACTATATTTGCAAATATATATCTGCTATGTTGTTTTGAATAAATAATTCAAACTTTTCGGATGAAAGGTTGAGGGCATCCCTCATTCCGCTATAGATCATTATTAGTATTGCAAATTTTTCTAAATCATAAAAAAAGCTTTCATTCTTCTTAGCTTTACAGTGCTGTCATTTCTGAATGACCGACATATGAACATTATATAAGGATGGCAGTTAATGGTATTGAGTATCTACTATCTACAACAAAGCGATGCTTCAGGAATTAGGTATGAATTAATACAAGTAATTCAGTGCTCAGGAGAGTGCTGGGTATACAGTAAAGGCTAAATAAATGCTAATATTGTTAAGCCTTTCTGAATTAGGAAATTTTAATTCTTTGCTGATGTTTATTTTAAGTGCTAGATATGCAGTAATGACCAATAGGTACTTAATTGATGGTCAGTTTATTAACATAAATTCAAGTGGTTTAAATAGAGAAATAGGGATAACTAGATAGCAATAAAAACAGGCACCATAATTTGAGAAATTGTTTATCAGACACTGCTTTTGGTTTTCCATCTGTTACATAATCTTTGCAATTCCCTGTCAGTGTTCTTATAACCTACATTTTTACAAATGAGGAAACTGAGGCTCAAAGAGTTTTAGTAACTTGACTAACATCACAGAACTAGAAGTGCTGGAACCAGGACTTGAAGCCATGCAGACCCTTGCCCTTCCTTTACACAGCTGTGCAGCACTTTCAAAGTATACTGTTAGAGTTTTTTAAGTATAATCTTTTGTTAAAATAGGAACTCCATGTCTGTTTTTTAATCTTGCATATTGTGGCATAAAGAGCGAGGATTTTACCCCTCCCCGCAGTGGGCTTTCCATTTTCAGGCACCACATTTCCCTACAGGTCGCCTTTTAGTGCTTGCCTTGGGGACTGGCTCTTCATTTGAGTTTGGATAATATCCATTTATCAATTAAGGTTTAGTTCCTTTTTTTTTTTTTTTTCCATTTTATTTCTATCACTTTTAGAAAAATGTAAAGACAGCTGCTAAAGAGTGTTTGGCGATACCCATGACAAGGAGAAAGCTGGGCTGTGTCACCTTCCAGCCTCTACGCAGGCACACTTGTGCAAATGGGGTAAAACCTGCTGTACTTCTTCCCCCAGCCAGCTGTTTTGGAATTGAGCTCCAGATGCTGCCTCAGCAGTCTGTGGCAGTACAGACCTGGTGTACCCTGCCGGATTTGTGAGGGTCCCTACCTTGCCACAGCCGCCTGTGTCCCAAATGATGATGACTGCGACGTTGGCACTGCCCATCGCTGGCCTTAGTGAAGGAAGTCATGCCTCTCTATTTGCTGGCTCTGGGGCTGTATAGCTTGCTTCTTGCCAAAGAGGTTCACACAGCAGAGAGATGATGGGGCGAGCATAATAAGGGGCCGTGAGCACACTCTGTTTCATATCGCAAGCAAAATCTGCACGGCGCTGTCTGACGTGATGAACAGGGAGAGCCAGAAGACTCACCTGATTAAAATACCCCAAGTACAGCTGCCAAGTGTCTATCCCTGGGAGACAGGAAGAAAAGAGACCATATGAGTTTTGCAGTTACGGAAAACATAAGAGAAAGTAGATGTTAAAATGTGCCCTGGGCAGTTTGTTCAGCCATCCATCAGGGAAATACAGGTTTGTGGACCACTTAACCCACTTGCTGAACACACTCTTTAACTGTAGACTCACTTTAATTCCATCTTCATTTGTAAACTCCACCTTTCCAGATGCTTGAGACCCGTTTCATAGGCGCCAGACACTTTAAAGAGAAAACCTTTCCAGCATGTGCGCATTTTATCAAACTGACTCACTCTCACAAATAAGTTTTGGACATGAACATGTCATGGAATTTTCCAAAATGGTAGGTAGTCTGTGACCTTGATGAATATTTTAAATCTCCTTGTTTATCAAGATTTGTATATTTCAAAATGAAGGCATAGTTTAAGCACTTGATGCTTGTGTCGTGTTCTGGGATAAGTCAAGCTGGGTGGTTCTTAGTGATCATTGTGTCCAGGGAATCCTTAATGTCAAGACAAACTTGTAATTTAAAAATGTCTCAGACAGAAAACTCCAGGCCCAGATAGCTTCACTGGTGAATTCTACCATACTTGAAGGAAAAAAAATGATACCAATTTAAACTCAAACTCTTTCAGAAAATAGATGATGAAGGAATATTTCCAAACTTATTTTGTATGAAACCAGAATTGCCCCAAAACCCAAATTAAAGTATCACAAAAATAAAAACGTATTAATAACATAGGTTGAAAAAGCCTTAACAAAAGAGCAAATCAAATATGTAAAAAAGGATAATCCACCATGACCAAGTGGCACTAATCATAGGAATGCCATGTTGGTCATTTGCACGTCAGAAAAGCAATCAATGTAATTCACCATGTTTACACATTACAGGAGAAAACCCATATCATCTCAATAAATGCAGAAAAAGCATTTGACAAAGTTTAGTCATGATATAAATTCTCAGCAAATTAGGAATGAAAGGGAAACTAGGTAGAGGGTGAGAGAAAGTTCGAGGGTGATGTTTACATGACTATAAATTTGTTCAAACTCCTTGGATTGTACCTTTAAACTGGGAGTGCTATTTAGATGAACATCGTTCCTAAATAAAGTTGTTTTTTGTTGGTTTTTTTTTGTTGTTGTTGTTGTTGTTTTCAGGAGGTACCAGGAATTGAACCCAGGACCTCGTACATGGGAAGCAGGAGCTCAACCACTGAGCTACATCCACTTCCC
>JAQZBX010057787.1:0-17888 GCA_029593785.1 Cabassous unicinctus
TGTGTCCATTTGCTGCGTGTCTTCTCTGTGTCTGCTTATCTCCCCCTTGCTGTGAGGTCTTGCCGCATCAGCCCACGGTGCCACGCGAGCCGGCCTGCCCTCACAAGGAGGCGCCGGGAAGCAAACCCGGGGCCTCTCATATGGTAAACAGGTGCTCTATCCATTGCGCCACACCCGCTTCCTGCCGTGAGGATGCTGCATCAGCCCACCGCACCCCTCAGGCCGGCGTGCCCTCACAAGGAGGCCTCGGGATGCGAACCCGGGCCTCCCATATGGTAAACGGGGGCTCTATCCACTGAGCCACACCCGTTTCCCGAGCTTTTGTTTTTACATTTATTTTGTTTTCATTTTGAAACCATGGACAGGCCATAAGCAATTTGTGGGGGAATGTCTTCTGTTCCTATAAGCATTTCTTCAGAGCTTGTGTAACTGCAGGACATATATCCTGATCATGCACAGAAAACATTGACTCTTGTCCCTCAGTTGACCTTTGTCTCATCAGGAACAGAAGTCTCCTTCCTCAGAATCAAGATTACTGGGACAAGGAGACATCAGAAGCAGATGAAATATGAGAGGTCTTTCAACAAGGAAGATCTGGCCTAAAATTCACTCCACCACACATGAACAGCTCTATAACTAACCAAATGGACTTGGCCAAATCAAACCTTCCCACTCACCTCCCATCCCATATCTCCCTTAACTCTCCGATCAGGAAGACGGATTTGAGCTGTGAGTCCTGTCTCCATGCCAGTCAGCCTTGCATTAAAGCTCTTTCTTTTCCCAAAATCCCAGTGCCACAATATTGGCTGCTGTGGGCATCAAGCAGTGAGCCCTTGGTCAGTAGCAGTTTTAGAATCTTGCTTAGCACATTTTGTATATACATCACAGCCAGGGACAACATAACTCTGATCTTCAAGCAAGTCTGAAAATAAGTCAGCTAAATTGGAAATATCAGCACTAACTCAGGAACTTCTTCAAAGGGCAGCATGTGACAAGGTTTAAAGCTGTTATGGGTTGCATTGCATCCCTCCAAGATATATGTTGAAGTCCTAATCCCTGGTATACCAGAATGTGAACTTATTTGCTAATAGCATCATCGCAGATGCAGTTTGTCAAGATGTGGTCCTACTGGAGTGGGGTGGGCCCTTAACCCGATATGACCAGTTGTCCTTTTAAGAAGGGGAGAAGACACACAAAGACAGGTGGGGAGAAGGCCAGATGTGGATGGGGCATGGACAGGAGTGATGCTGCCACCAGCCAAGGAACACCTGAAGCCACCAGAAGCCAGGAGGGAGGCAAGGAAGATTTCTTTCCTAGAGCCTACAGGAGGGAGCATGGCCATGCCAACACCTTGATTTCCAATTTCTGGCCTCAAGAACCATGAGAAATTAAATTTACTTATATTTTTAAAGCCCCCCAGTTGGTGGTACTTTGTTAGGCAGCCCCAAGAAGCCAAGACAGCCACCAAAACGAGTCAATCTGCAGTGTCAATTCTCACAAAGGCACTGTAGGGGTGGTGGGAAGGGATTACCCATCATTTAATTGATACAGAAAAGTTAAGTGCATTGAATGGCTTAATTGATATATCCCCCTCAAAGAGTAAGCTATTTGACAATGTGTAAAAGTGAAGAAAGGGTTTATGTGCTGAGTTGATACAGAGAACTTTGAATCTCAGGTAGGTAAGTGAATTGCAAAGGGGACCTCAGGCAGTAGCCTGAGTCTATCAGAAGAGACTTCTGGAAGTTAACGTTTGCTTTTGCCCATCTCCCAGGGAGCACTCAGGGTCATGCCAAAGTTGTATTCACCAGTTATTTTCCTGTGGTGAGTGGGCTAGCATGCAGCTCTCGTATCCTGTCCAGAACAGCCAGACAAGAGCACAGATAAGGAGCTTCTCACACCTGGTAGGATCCTCCTCTAAGTGTGGGGGGATCATTCACAACTGTGGGTCCCTACGGGCACTGGGGGACCACTGCCTAAGCACCTGCAATCCTGCAGAAAAACAAAGAGCCATGCTGGCTAGCTTCACTTTCAATTAGTGACCACAAGCCTCAAGCAAGCCCTTCCAGCTGCTCACAACACGGTCATTTCTGAACCGGTTCTCTCTTCCCTCCTCTTCAAATCTCCAACATTGTCTCCCCTCCTCCCTCTTGGCTGGTGGTCCTGTGTGGCAGTTTGAGATTATTTATGAATCTCAAAAAGAGAAAGATTATGTTCCTCTGGGTGTGATACCCTTTGTTTGTATTAAATTCAAAGGTTTTTAAGTTTACTTGATAAAATCAATTTAGGGCTTTTGATTCATCCATGTCAGTAGGGCAGGACTCAGGTTGAGTCCCTGGCCCCTTGGTATAAACTGGCACTCACTCAAGAAGGCACAAGGAGAGAGCGAGCGAGCGAGCGAGCTATGTTGTGTTTGATCCTGGGGGCCCATGGAGAGATGAGCCATTCACTTGATAGTTTGCAGCTGAAGAGAAAGAGCAGCTGAGGAGTGGAGAAGGCCCTGAAAGAAATGAGCCCTGTGCCAGAAACTGATATAGGAAGCCCTGAGAGACCAGGCAGAGATTGCTCGCCATCTTGCTTCAGCATGCGGCAGCTGACTTTGGTGAGAAAATACCTCTTATGATACCTTGAGTTGGACTTTCCATGGCCTTGGGACTGTAAGTTTTTACCCCAAATAAAGCCAAATTGCAAAGGGGACCTCAGGCAGTACCAACAGATTTCTTTTACTTTGCATCAGCATCCCTTTGGCAGAGTAATACACTCTGCTTCCCATTTCTCTGAGAAAATAGAAGACGTAAAAAGAAATCATTAAACTACTATGCCTTCTCACCTAAAAGCATCTGTACTTAGCAATGGTGTGAAGGACAAGGTTAAAATGCCAGAAATCTACCAGAGGCCAAGGCAGGGTCAGACATTTCCACAGGCTTATGGAAAGCTCTCTCCGTCACTGGCTAATTGATGGGGGTCAAGTCTCCCTTGGTGGTCCTCGGTCACCTCAGCTTTAAAACAAGCTTATTCTAGCTCCACAATTGTATGGCTTTTTTGGGGAGTCACATGGTGGACGTTAATTCAAATGACCCAAAAAGTCCAACTTCCACAATTTACTCAGAGACCATCAATGGCCTCTCCTCGCTGGGCATCTGGTCACCCACTGATGGAGGACCACACCATTGGGATGGTTCTGGCTGACATTTCCAGAAGTCCATCTGTTGTAAGCCAGAGGCAGGACCTTCTTGGAGGGAATCTTTGCCTGTGGAATTCCCTGCCAATCGGGAGGAGTTAGCCTTAAGAGCTGACCTTCACTTTCTGAAACTTGCCTTCCCTGCTTTCCTGGGGTATCTCCTCACTGACTCCTTAAGTAGGTGTATTTCAAGAAAATCCTGCTGTAACCAGGACTACATCTGGGTATTCGTATCCAACATTTTAAAACTCTGTGCCCAGAGAATATTTCACTCAAGTCATAAATTTTCAAAAACAGGGTAGTTGTTAACAATATTTCAAAGCATGGGTGTGTGTTCCTCTCTTCAAATAAGACCTCTTTTTGTAACTTTCATTGCCGAGACCCACTTACCTTCTCCAAGTGGGTTTTACTTATCAGAGCTCCCATGCTGGCTGAGGGATCGGAGAGAATGCCAACTCTCCACTTTCTGGTAGCTTCCACAAACCTCTTTAAGAATTCACCATAGATGCTCCCCTGGATGAAGATCCTGCTGGTGCAGAGGCAGATCTCCCCCTGTTGGGAGGGACCCATGAGGACAATAACTAGACTGGAGGGTAAGTGCCTGCGGGGGCAGGTCTCCTGCACCTGGCACCTCTGCATGGGCTGCTGTTCTGAGTGAGGGGACATGGTAGCAAAGGGCACCGCCTGGGGAATACACAGTCCACTGGGCCAGACAAGAACACCAGTGAACAGCGCAGCAAATCATGTGGCTGCAGGTAGTGACCACAGCAAGCAAGGACAGGGAGGTGGAGGCTCGGAATAGAAACTGTTGCGGACTATCTAAAGGGAATCACCAAGACACTTGTGACCAGGTGACATCTGAGTTGACGTGATTGATGTGAAGGAGCTGGACAGGCAAACATTTGGAGGGAGAGAAGCCTTGACAGCAAGCATGTAGACCTGCTGTAGGGAGGAAGCTGGCGAGTGCGAAGAGAGGCCAGTAGGCCGTGGGGCTGGGGGCAGAGGGGGGCAGGAACGCTGAGGTGTGTGGACTGAGGCGAGGTCAGTGGGAGAGCCCGAGAGCCTCAGAGGCTCCGTGTGGAGCGTACCTCCTCCGCTCAGTATGCTGAAAAGACCATGGAAGGTTTTAGGCAGCAGAGCACAATGTCACTGACATTTTAAGATCATTCTTCTGGCATTGTGTGGAGAAAAGAATGGAAGGGACAAGGGTGGGGGCACAGTGAAGAGACTTTCAGAGAAGCCACAATAAGCAGAAAGAGCTTGGACCACGGTGGCTTCAGTAGAGGGGGAGAGACGTGGTGGAGTTTATCTTGGTATTTGTACAAAGGGGCATTGTAGAAATGAAACAGTTAATGTTTTGAAACATTATACTCTTTCTGCCACTCATATCACTATTAAACGATCTGCATATCTGACTTGGGAAATCTCAGAACATGACAGTTCCATTTGCACGAGTGCCCAGAGCTATGTGGGGAAGGCGGGAGGCTCTTACCAAATTTTCTAGTTACCCAGTAGTACCCTGACAGCACAGGTAATATTTGATCCCAAGGAGGATGACTGCAGAGGAAATGAGAAAAGGAAAATACCATTTACTGAGAGCCTCTTGTGGGCCGAGCACTGAGCACCCTGCAGGATGCTTTCGCCAAATAATGCTGGGGCGTATCATCTTTCCAGTGTATGATTAGGAAGCAAAGCTTTCTAGTAAGTGACAAACCCAAGGCCACAAAACAGCAGAAGCATCACCTCCATCCTGAGTGAGGCAGAATGCACATTCCTTAGGCATCAATGTGCTCTAAGGCAAAGGAGACCAGCGCATCTCAAAGACCTTTCAAACATACCGATAAAGTTTAATTAGGGAAGAAATGTGCACTGCATGGATTTCATCACTCAACCAGGTAAAAGAAATTCAATTGCTTTACTTATTTTCCTAACTCCATTTGCTGCCTTGCATCGGCCAATTAGATCTGTGAATTTTGAAATACCCCAAGAGGAAGTTTCCCTGGACAAAACTCAAATCCTAGCACAATCCAGGTATCCATGAAGGCTAAGGCACAACCCAAGCTCAGACTGGTTCACTTCACTGCAGAGAGTTCACCTAACTTCTCTCATCTGGATTTCCCAGTCTACAAAGTTTGCCCCTTTCCAGGATGTCTCTAAAACATTTAAATTTAAACACTTGGCTTAATTGTTTGTTTTGCTTTTTGCTCGTCTTCAAGGATTAAATTAGTTCTATCATAAAATTGCATTGAACCTATTGATGCAGAAGCCCTATATATTCTTAGTCACTTTCTTGGGGAATTACAGTGAGAGAAATAATTACAATTAAAATTACTGTAAAAGTAATCACAAGGGATATTTTTCAAGCTAACCACAAAAACCCAATTGGTTTGTTCCCATGATTTAAAGCAAATAAAGATACATGGCATTCCCATCCTCTTTCCTTCTATGGATATCTTACTCTTGGGCTTAGGTCTTTGCTCTTTGCTAAAATAACACTGCACTTTGGAGAAGTCGTTCAGTGTGTGCACACCTGCGATGTCCTAGCCACTGTTCTAGGCACTGAGGATGAAAATGCCCAGCAGAGCAGGTGCGGTTCCCATCTTCATCAGCTTACCGTCCAGGGGTTCTGCTCTGGTGCTCTTAACCAGTGGGGATCCCATGGTCTTTAAGAATCTGATGAAAACTGTGCACCCCAGAAAAATACGTTATACAGTTTCAGGAGATTGAAATAATGCCTGGAAGCTCATTCATGACTCCAAGCTGGGAAATGTGCTGTAGGATGTTTCCGGTGTTTATACCTTTGCGAATGCATTTGCAATGCTTTGGGGGCGGAATAAGGTTTACTGGGCAGAGGACATTGGGATGACAAGAAGAGACAGGGCCCCTGGGCGAATAATGGGCACCAATGGAAACGCTGGACCAGCTAAGAGCCACCATTTTGCCCATGGCTGGTAACTGAAGAGGAGCTTGCAGAACAGAAGCTGTAATGCTACAAGGCCAGCAGTTGACGTCGAGATTGAGCAGAGTCACTCCAATGACACAAACAAGACAATGACTCTCCTCTCACCAAAATGGCCTGGATTGACCTCGCCTCCCCCAAGGTCTGCGCTTGAGGGGGCCACAGAGAAACAAAGCCCCAGAGGACATGCCTGATTGGCAAAGCTGGACCTGACGGTTGCCGGAATGCACTCCTCCAGGTTGGCATCCTCAAAAACGATGGCAGGGTTCTTGTCCCCCAGCTCCAGGGAGAGCTTCTTGCAGTAGGCGGCACTCAGCTGGGTGATGCGCTCGGCCGTGGGCTGGCTCTCAGTGAAGGAGATCAGGGGCACCTCAGGGTGGGCCACCAGGGCCTCAGGGCCTCACCCGCCCTGGGCCCCATCCCAAAGATCATGTTTACCACACCTGGCAGAACACCTGGATGGGAGACACCATCGTTTACACGAATGCTCCTCACCTGGAAAGGACTTCGGGCTCTGCGGAGTCTCCCTGAGAGTCAAATAGCTTGATGGGGTCTTGGGGGTTGGACTCTCGGTGGATTGCGTAGCACCCAGAACTTTCGCGGCTGCCTCTGGTTTAAAAGCAAAGCAAAGGCTGCAGAGGCCCATCTGACAATAGTATCCATAGGGTGAGATTGGCCGTGTGGGGTGGAACATTCTAGGCAATTCATTATTGCCTAGGCCTGACCTGCTGGGGATGCAGAAACCTCCAGGCAGCTCAAGTCCACCGGCAGGGGCCGTGCCTTCCCCAAGCTGCCATCCAGAAGTCACAATTCAATGTGAAAATGGAATGGCGGAGAGAGGTGCGAATGCCACAGAGGCACAGAGAAGAGAAGGGTGATGGCGGCCCGGGAGGTGGGAGGTGGACTTTGAGTCAACATCCCTGTGCCCGTGACAATGGACAGCACCCCTGCACCCCAGTCCAGACTTACAAGTGCTGAGATCTCCCAAAACCAAAGGCCCCGAACTCTTCTATCACAAGGCCCTATTGCAATAGATGTGCATGTATTGATCACTGTGTCTGATGGGTTTGCTTCTTTGGGCCTGGAAAGTGCTCTACCTAAGGGCACAAATGGTATCTGTGTTTGCTCTTGTTGGACCCCCTGAGCCACGGCCCTGTTTGGCACATAAAACAAGTCCCTGGGTGCTCACTGGGCCAGCACTGCCAGGGGTGATTTCCATCCTTTAGACCTCACGGCAACCCTTCGGGGGTGTGTATCACCATCATTAACCACACTTTACGGATGAGAAAATGGAGGCAATGAGGTTATGTGACAACCAGCAAGCTGCAAACCTGGTAGGAGCAAGTTAATACATCAATTATGTATTAATTATGCATCAATTATAAATGATGCATGAATGGATGCCCAGTGTACATCGTACAGCTAAGGAATGGCTCTTGAATTTGGGAAGCTTTAAATACCAGAAAGAAAACCATAGGGCACTTGTGCTGTTGTGTCCAGGAAGCCCTTGGTGTTTGCCTGGGAGCAGCTGAATTCATCTGCGCTGCTTTCCCAGGCTTGAACTGCAGGCAGGAGATGCAGAAATCCTGCTACCAGGTTTTAAGCTGCTTCCCTGCTCCTAATATTTTTCCCTTGCTCCTGGTTAGACATTCTCCCCTCATTAGAAACATATTCCCTTGGATTAAAACTTCACTTCAAGAAGCCACTGTGAAAATGTTACTAGTAATTTCAGGCGATGATCCATAATCACCCAGAACACCTTCCCATAGCACCACACCCTTGACAGGCCCTCCTTGAGAGCATAACCAAGGACCCATCCAGGTGAGCCCCCAAGGAGATGGGTGGGAGGAGATGGCAAGGTCTCCCTGGGCAAAATGACCCAATAAATCGTGAAGGTGCCTGAGGAGTCCCAACTCCAATAGCCCCAACTCTACACCCCATGTGCACATTTGTTATGCTCCTGCTCATAGGTCAGCCCCAGCAGAGGACAGGCCCTGGGGCCCCATGGAGGAGAGCAGCTGGGCCCTGGTGGGACCAAGAGGCAGGAGAGGCCTTCCCAGCACCTCTGGGAGGGAAACAAGGCTGTGTCCCCAGCCTTTCCTAGGTCCAGCCCTGCAACTCCATCAAACACAGGGGACATGTGTGGGTGGTAGGAGAGGGGACAGGGGGTGTGGGGTGTTCAGCTTTATTAATCCTGAAGGCAAAAAAAGTGGGTATCACTTCTAATATTTACTGCAACATTTTAACACAGGAAAAGGGTGAGAGAAAACATATAAACACCACACATTTACCAGTACAGGAAAAACGGGCTCATTCTCAGCAGGCTGGTAGCCTCTGCTACCTTGAGCTTCTACAGTGAGCTGTTGAGAGCTGTGCCCTCTTCCTGTTTGAAGCAGACAGTAATGAAATATTTTTAGACACATCTGCCCTCTGCCCTTCTAAGAGATTTTAGTTATAAGAGAAGCAAAGCACCTTAGTTGGAAAATAAATCTGCAAAATTCAGGGTAGGTGGCTTAGAGATGAAAAAGGAAATGTGGCCCATCAAATGTTAGGGCGTGGCCACTTAAATAGGGCCAGAAACCACAGACAGGACACTCCAGGACCAAGGGCAAACATGTGGTGCTGCCAAGAGGAACACTGGAATATTCTAGGCCTCCCCAGGTGGTAGTCACTGTGTACCTTCTACAATGACTTTATTTCCAAGGAAGGTCCTTGGTCTAGTTTGCCTCAGGCTCAGGACCAGAGAGCTTTTTCTTTAAACATCCAGAATGCTCTGGCAGGCTGTTGCAGCTTTTCCCCTTACAATATTACGCTTCTCTTAAATTGCTCTGAAGCTGGAGTGCAGGTTTGTGGTCCTTACCTACTCACCATACCCATGGAGAAGCAGAAGGCTTCAGAGAGTGCACTTTGAGCACTGCGGGTTCAGCGATCCTCAGAGCCAGGCGAGGAAGGAGAGAGAGAGGGGCTGCTGCTGCTTTGGTATAAGCTCCTTAGCTCACAAGAAATAAAATCAATTCCGTGCAAATAGATGGGAACATAAACTGTCATGCAGACCATGTTCTGGGGGTATGAAAGCAGAGGGAGTTTAGGGAAGATGAAGCCTCACTGACAGAGACTTGGATTTTGGGAGACAGGCTTGGCCTCCCCCACCTCCACATGCCCCTCCCTGACACAGGATCAACGTTGAGCAGTAGATCTTCACATATCCCTTCTGCAGAACCTGCGGCCACCAGGCAGAAAAGAAGCGCCTCTGACTTTTTGCAGACACTGGAGACTCCATTTTGCAAAGAATGGGATTAGAACGTGGTCCCTTTGGTCAGGGAGGGGTGGCATGCTCTGGGATGCAGCAGTCACAGATGCTTTCACTTCAGACACCCTCCAGAGACCTGGGGCACCCATGGAGGCCACCCCAAAGCCCTAGGCTGGTGCCATGCAAGGGAGCAGGCAGGTTGACCAGATCCTGAGACCAGGGCCGTCCCCTAAACAGCAAGAGTTTGAACCTGTCTGCTAAAGAGAGAACTGGCTGGACTTTCCTGGAGGCCAGTGTGTGTGTTCTGCTTCAGGGAGAGAAATAAGGGCTGGCGCAGCCAGAGAGACAAGATGGGAAGCCACCACACACACACCCCATCGTCCTCGCCATGATGAGACACGGGCTGAGGACCTCACAGGGGGCCTTCTTAGGCATCCTGCCCATGAACTCCAGGGCAGTGCCTGGCTGGGCCTGGGCTGAGTCACGCCCAGAAGTGACCTGGATACATGCCCTAGATGTGCCCATTAAACTATGAGCAGAGAAGACAAGGAGCCAAAGTGCCATTCTTGGCAGGCTGGTGAGCGTTCATAGTCCACCAGCTTCTGAATCATGGTTCCCAGTGCAGGGGAAGCTGAGCAATTGGATATTCTCTTGAAAATGGGCTGTTCCTTTAAGGTGTCAGATAGATACAGGTATAGGTATAGGTATAGGTATAGGTATAGGTATAGGTATAGATATAGATATACAGACCACAGAAATATTCTTATTTTCATCAAGATTAACTTGTGGCTCAAACACAAGAACTGAACTATCCAAGCACATGTGCCAAGTGTGCTGGTGTCTCTGCTTCAACCAGCTCTTGAAGCCTGTGCTTGTGCTACTCTCATGTCCTCCCAGTCCTGCCAGGGACGCCCCTGTGGGTGGAATAGAGGGAGCAGTGTGGGGGCACCCAGCGGACAAAGGATCAGGGAGAAGAAAACCACAGATGGCACTGGACTCGATCTTGCTACTGAGCAGACTTTATCCAAAATAACTCTGCTCCAACTTTCCAGAATTCGGTGACCCTAAGGAAGCTGAAAGCTACAAAACTTAGAGCCTGCCAACCCCACACCACCCTCACCCCCCTGCCCCAAGTTACCTGCTTTGTCCAAGAGCTTGCACAGCATCCACGCAGTCACTGAAGTCAGCTCGCTAGGCTTGGCTATCACCATATTCCCGGTGGCGATCGCCGGGGTCAACTTCCAGGTCAGCAAGTAGAGAGGCAGGTTCCAGAGACTGATGAGACCCACTAAGGAGAGCAGAAGCACGGCCAGAAACCATGGCCCTCAGCAGCAGCCTGGCCCCACAGGACTTGTCAGGCAGACCTGCCCCCTGCCGCAGGAAACTGCCCTTCTAAGACCCAGGCTTTGCTTATTTGTGGCCAACTTCAGGGAAATGATGCTCAAATGTATTACAAGCAGGGGATAGTCAGTCCAGCTTCCTCTTTCCTGATGGCTTCTGATTCTAATTATGAACTACAGCAACACAAGATCTGTCACCCGTCACTAACTGGTTCCAGATTGACAGACAGGTTTTTATAGCTTTTGGGTTGTTGTTTGGTTTGGTTGGTTTTTTTTGACCCCATCATCACATTCTTCCAGCTGCTATTTCTTCTAACAAATTTCTCCATCCCTATTTCTAATTTTTGTAGATTAAGACATAAAAATCTCAATCAAGCTTTTGAGAACTGTTTGCAAACTAAGAGCAAATAGGCTCTGGCTGTTCCTTGTAAGACTCTCCTCTCAGTAAAGTCAATGAATTTAGTGCATAGACTATGAAATCCAGCTCTTTATAGGGTTTCTTGAAAAGTTCTCTCCAGATCTCACCTGTGTCCTGGGCAGGTAGATGTTGTCATATAATCAGCATTTAAGGTACGACTTTATGCAATATTCTGAAACTGTCCAGGCTACCCGCCATAAAACACGCAAAAATAAACGTTACCTTATGAATAAACAATGAGTTCACCTTATATTATAATCTTACCTCAAGCTGTGCTATGAAAGTAAGCATATATTTTATATTATTAATTTTCCCATTTTAAAAAGGCTGTTCTTCAGTGGGTAATATAATAGTTTTGCAGCATAACAGGTAAGCATACTTCTTAGGAGGTTTGAGCTTTCCATAATGCCTTGCAAATATGACTTCTGACGGGTTCAAAGAATCAAAGCAGTCAAATGTTCCATTTTCTTCTATTTTAACCTAATTCATTTATCCTCATAAAATGTAATTAGTACAGCATGGATGGTTGGTGGGTTTCTTCCTCAGAGGAAACAGTGACATCTTGTGTTCATTTTGAGTCATTGCAGACACTCATATGTCCTCAAAAGGGCAAACCCAAAAAAAAATGAATGAGGGAGGTAGAAAATTCCCTGTCAAAGGTCATTTACCATGCCCCTGGCACTATTCTAAGTGTCTTACAATTATTATTTTATTTATCTCACATAAAAATACATGATAATAAATTAAACTCTTATCCTGGATTTTCAGAACACATGGAGGTGAGCACCTTGCCAGATCCACACAGAGCCCGTGCTTCTCACCACCACCCTCTCTGGAGGTGGATTTATAAAAGATTATAGGCAGTGAAAGTCCCCAAACTTAACTTACTCTCAGGATCATTCTTTTCCCTGTGATTGTCTAAGAACAAGGTTGCAGGAATGAGTGGGGGATTTGATATGAAGTAAAACTAGAAATGGATTTTTGGGGGCCAATTAATTTTCAGTAAAATAGGGGAAAATCTGTTCTTCTCTCTTCCTTACTCTGTTCCTGTAGGTCAATTTCTCTGGAGTTTAATGAGCATGTCTATGGTCATTTCGATCCTGGCTTGAAGTGTGTCCCCCAAAAGGATATGTCCAGTCCTGCCCCTGGGACCTCAGCAGGTGACCTTATTTGGAAATAGGGTCATTGCAGGTGGAATTAGTTAAGGTGAGGTCCTACTGGAGTAGGGCAGCCCCTAATCCATGTGACTGGTGTCCTTAGAAGATGACAGACAGACCTGTGAGAGAGAAGATGGCCATGTGGGGATTCAGAGGCAGGGCCTGGAGTGATGCCACCACCAGCCAAGACCGCCTGAGGCCAAAGAAGCCAGGAGAGAGGCAGGGGACAGGTTCTTCCCTGGAGCCTTCCGACGGAGTCCGGTCCTGCCCACACCTTCATTTGGGACTTCTGCCACCAGGACTGTGAGAGCAAGACCCACTGAGTGAAGCCCCTGGTCTGCGCTCCTTTGCAACAGCCGCCCCAGGCGTCTAAGAGAGCACCTACTGACTCACACTGGGGTCCATGCCATGTAGTGCAGGCAGCCCACGTGGTCCATCTGGGTGCACTCTGATGTGTGGTGGAGGATGGAGGAAGCAAAGAATTGCAGGTTCTGGATGGACCGGGGGATGTCCATGGTCCTCGCCAGCGTGACAGTTTTCCCTGGAAGAAGTCCACACTATGAAGCCCTGCAGGGTGTGAGGACGGGGTTCGAGGGACGCTCTGCCAGACAGCTTTGACCGCACATGAATCAAACGATACATGAAAATTCTGATGATGGCAAGAGTCCATCATGGTTTGGTAAAACTATGATGTAATCAGGCACGAGGCTATAAGATGCGATATGGTGTTAAGGTTGGGTCAAACCATCTTTGTGGACTGAACGGAATTCGTGGCTGTGATCATGAACTCGCCAGATGCCACCAATCACCAGGCTTTTTACATGCTACAAAGGGAGTGAAAGGATGGGTGCTAAGATAGAAACCACCTTTATAAACAAATGATGCTAATTAAATGTCCTCCCAACACATCGTAGGGTCGTGAGGATGGCATGTGGCAGAAGGAGCGGCGGGAACCCCTGGCACAAGGTCCCTGACCCTGCCTGCCCCAGCGTGTCCTAGCTCCTGGACTGAACAGAGAGCATCCCCCGGATGCACCCAAGTCTGCCTCAGGGCTGCAGAGCCTCTGGGGACAGGCACTAGGTGGTGGGAACAGCCCCTCTCAAGGCCTGCCATCAGACAGCTTCTGAACTTCAGGTTGGTTTAGACCAAGTGCCTATTTTTTAAAAGACCTTGGCTCTATATAAACTACTAAGCAGTGTTGTGAAGGTTTACAGACATTTGCTCTGCTACCCTGACCTCTGGGAAGGAGTTTTAAAGAAGGGAAAATCGTGTTGACATGGGAAATCTTCCTCAGTAAATTGCCCGTGTGACTGCTTTTCGGGGATCTTTGCCATGCTCCTCTCCATGGGGTGGGCTGGAGGCCGAGAGAGGTGGCGTGGCCAGCTCTGCTCCACCTCTCCCCCTGCCTGTGGCCCTTTCCCATGAATCTCTGCAGTCCCTCCCACACAGGGGCCATCTCCCTGCCCCAGGACTTTGGCTCCACCTTGTGACCTGCTCTAGCAGAAGTGTGGCTGCTCCAAGGCCGGACTTCAGAGGCCTGGATGGTTCACACTTCCCGCCCAGGTGAGCAGAGAAGTTCCAGGAGGGAGAGCAGGAAGGACCAAACACCTCCTGCCCCCACCCAACAAGGACAAAAGGGGAGAGAACATTTGCAAACTAGCTGGGCAGGGGGCCTTGGCTGCCCATCCCTGAGAGTCATGTCATGCTTCTGGCCAAACACTAAGGGTCACCTGCTCTCAGGAGGAAGGCCCTGGCTCTCACCTTGGTCTTTGGACTCTGCCTGGGCAAACCCCTTGAACGCCTGCTCCAGCAAATTGGCCAGCTGGCTCAGGACCTGCAGGTACTCCTGGGGGCTCCGGGACGACCAGCTGGGGAAGGCTCCTCAGGGCCGCCTCCACCGCGGCTTCGATCTTGGAGGAGGAGGCAGGAGATCAGGAAACCTTGAATGTGTCCCGATCCCTGTCCATTGTGGCTCAGAGGCAGGAGCTCATCTGACAAACTAAGCAGCCTGAGAGCCAAAGGCTAAAGGAAGAGGCAGGTGGCTGCAGGGTCCACAGCCCACATGCACCTAATGTCAAATAGCCAGCACTTCCCAGGGCTGAGGTACCCACTAGGCAGGTGTGCAGGTGTTTGCGGGCCCGTCAAGCAGGGGCATCCCAAAAACAGAAGAAAATGCTCCACTGCAGCCAGTATCACCAGAGCAGGCAAGCAGATGATCGGAAGGAAGATATTTTCATTTCAAAAGATGTCCATTTGCAATTGCTTTAAAATATTTTATTTTGAATATTGCATGAAAAGAGAAACTTAATCAAGATGTGCAGGATCTCTAAAGCTCTTAATCCAGACCTGATATATCTGATAAAGCCTAATATTTTGCATGAAATCGCTTCCTCAGAATGTCAGACTCACTTGGAATGATTCCTTTTATTAGTCCTTTAATGGATTAGTTTTTATCTGCAAGGGAAGAGACTACTTCACATAAACTAGCTCACTTAACCTCTTTTACAATTCTGCAGCATAAGTATTTCTATGCCCATTTTCCAGATGAGGAAACTGAGGAGGCCACACAGCTAACAAGAGGCAGAATCAGGACCTGAACCAGACCTCGGTGGCTTCCCAGACCCCAAGCTGCCCTGCTATGGTGTAGTCATGGCCCCTGGGCTCTGCCCGGTGCAAGAGGCCTCTTTTGGAGAGGAAGGAGGGTGGGAGACTGGGAACCTGGTATTTGGAGCCCAATCCAAAAGATATTATATGCGAAAGTGTGGGCAGGCAGCTAGTAGCCAAAATGCAACACAGGCAAAATTACTTTTCAGATGCCCCCTGCCTTCCTCCCCTCTCGGACACAGGCTAAGTGAAGTCTTTTCCAAGCACAGCAAATCTGCAGCCTGTGCCTCACCCCTCTCTCCTCCCACATGCACGGCAAACATTTAAGGGTACTCACAGCCCTCTTTCACTCCCAACCCCAGGCTTGGGAGCCTCCTCTCCAGGCTTCAGGCAGCCTCCACCCACTGGCTTTCTCATATCCCATGATCTGACAAATGTGGCCTCCCCTCCCGAGGATAGCCTTCTGGCTCCAAACCTGATCTAGCCCTCTCTCTTATATTTCTCAAGCAGACAAGCTGAGCTGAAGTTAAGTACAAAATGATTCTCAGTGGAATTAGAAATTTCTGGAAAGACAGTGGCTTCACTTCAAAAAATGAACCTTTGGGGAGCTGGTGTAACTCAGTGGTTGAATGCTGGCTTCCCACGTACAAGATCCTGGGCTCAAGCCCCGGCCCTGGTACCTCAAAAAAAGAAAAAAAGAGTCTTTAATGTGGACCTGCAAACAGGATAAGGGAAGAGAAGCTGCAGCCCAGGGAAGCTGCTCTTGGTCAACAAGGGTTAAGCCACAGCAGGCAATGGAAAAATCTGATGTGTTTGCTACGTAGAACACTCAAGCCCACTCATATTTTCCAAGCTGCCTCATGCTCTATGCCTTAAATCTGTGTAATGCACAATGCACATTAATCTACTACATGCCACATACTTGATGAGTAAAACCTCACACTCAAAAAGTGCTTCCATGTGCCAGGCACAGAGGGCTTTCCAGACCATCAAACAGCATCACAGAGGAGTTATCTTTACCCTTGTCTTGTAGATGAGGTGACTGAGACACAGAAAGCTTGGGCTCAAAGGCAAGGCCATAGCTACCAAGTGGTGGAGCAGGTCTTTGAGGCCAGAGAGGCTGACTCAGATCAGTGTTTATGATGGCAAAGTTGTCATGCAAATGCTGCAATGCCAGTGTGTGCATGCATGAGCAGGCGTGTGTGTATCACCACTGATCTACACCTCGGATGTGAGGGTGTCAGCACAGTCTACTTGGAAAATGAGGCTTGCTGTCCATTCCTAGTTTGTTGGCTGTCACCACTCACCACCTGGGACAATCCAGGTAAGACACTGAGCAGAAGGGAAAGCCCATCACCAATGCTGAATCAAAAGGGAACGATCCATTAGCAGCTCCATCAGCATATCCTGTGAGTGACTTTTTGGGAAACTGGGCATGCTGTTTAGATGGTGACCATATTTTTCAAGCCAGAAAAAAAAAAGGAACTTATGGGGATTAGAACATACAGGAAGCAGATGTGACTCAAGCGGCTGAGCTCCCGCCTACCACATGGTAGGTCCAAGGTTCAGTTCCCAGTGCCTCCTAAAGACAACAAGCAAGACAGCAAGCTGATGCGATGGGCTGGCACGGCGAGCTGATGCAACAAGATGACACAACAAGAAACACAAGAAAAACATAATGAGACACAAGAAAGCATGGAGCAGAGGTGGCTCAAGTGATTAGGTGCCTCCCTCCCACATCGGAGGTCCCAGGTTCAGTACCTGGTGCCCCCTAAAATGAAGACCAGTGCACAGCAAACAGACACAGCAAATGCAAACAACGAGGGGGTGGGAAGAAATAAATAAAATAAATCTTTTTTTAAAAAAGTGAATTAAACAGCATAATGGTAACCTTGAGGTACTCAGCAAAAAATTAAAGAAAAAAAAAAAACATATGAAAGCTGGGTTTCTCAGAAATCCAAAATACTCATTACTCCACTAGTGGGTGCCTCCATGCCTTGTTCTCTCTTCTGTAAAGGCACAAGCCAGTAGCTAGAGGTGAACTTTCACCTGTATTTGGCTTGTCATTTTAAACTTCACTTTGAAAAACACACTGAGAGAAAGAGGATTGGAAAACACGAGGCTGGGTTCCTCACATCTATCTCAGGTCATTTGAAGCAAAACAAACTTGCTGGTTATCATTTAACCAATGAGTTACAGTTTTACCTAATGACACTAGTTGCACAAATTAGTCCATAAGTCTAAAGTTTTTTTTTTAACACAAGATAGATTTAAAATATTATGAATAATAGAAAAGTGATGATTTAATTCATTTTAAAAACTTGCATATAATGTATTTATTTATGAAGACTACAATTAAATTTTAAATAATCTATTTCCTTGTGCCTCAAAAAGAATACATTTTAATCCATTGGACAGTAAATGACTATTCATACATCAGCCACCTTCATCACGCCAGATATGTTTATACTCTTGGTGCAGTTATTGATAAGTATCAAACATATCAAATATTTTACAAAACTCCTCCCAAACAAATTTATTCTGAATTAGTAAAATAAAAAAAAGGCCTGCCACATAGCACTTTGAGTAAGAAAAAGAATACTGTTAAGTTCAACTCCACACATGCATGTGAATTTAATTTTGAGTTTCATCTTTCAAATGGTAAATTTCTCTTTACTAAGTATTTTGAAGACACAAGGAATTATTCAGAAAGGCTAAAACAAATCCTTGTTTTGTTTTGTTTTAGCAAAGTAATATAGTTTTTAAGAAATCCATGAATATAGTGGTAAATTTAGACAGTACTAGGTAGAGAAAATGGAGCATTTAATAAAATTGATAATACTCGCAAATAATAATTTCAACTGGACATGAATTCAGGGAATGTCCACAGATTCCCAAAAAACTAATACACATCCCATGTTACTTTTTTTTTTCTAAAGCATGTTAGCATTTAATGAACCTCCTTTCATGTTACTTTTGAAT
>JAQZBX010057788.1:0-17878 GCA_029593785.1 Cabassous unicinctus
GACCCCACAGTGGCATTCCAGGAGAGTAAGAAATGGGTCCTGGTAGCCACCACATGGAGGGAGTAATTTATTGTTCTTTACCATAATTTTTTATCAGCATCATCTTCCCACTCTCTGGGTACTGTGCAGTGTTCTCATGGCCTCTGTAGTTTCATAATAGTGTTTTCAGACAGATCCTGCTTGTATAATAGTTATTTTGGTGGAAGGATTGAGTCTTGGAGCTCTCTACTCCAACATCCTCTTTCAGGCCTATGCTTTTGTTTCATTTCTTGACATATGGGAAATACTCATAGGATATTTAAACTAGAAAATGCAGAAGTGGAACTGCTGAATTCAGTATTTGACCACCTAAAGTGAACAGGAGAATTCCAGGGAGAAAAAGACAATATATGCCTCACCTTGGACCCAAACTGGATGATAGCCTGGGCCCTCAGCATGTGCTACACAGACAAACACCTGCAGGATCAATGTCAGGACTAAGATTGCTAAAAATGCATAATTTCTGTATTAGTATTATATACTTTTTAGAGTTCCTGAGAGAATAAATCAGGATTATATTAACCAGGTGTGTTCAGGGAAAAATACACCAAATGTAATGTATTGGCTATAGTTAGTAGTAATGTTTTGATGATGCCCTGCCATAGCTCATAACAATTATTTCTCAAAAATGCAAGGTGTTGTTGGTGGGGTAATATATGGGAGCCACCTGATGATATGTATGTTTGTTTTGTAAGTTCACAACTTATGCTTTACAATTTTTCTTTATTGATGCTCATTGGAACACCTGCTGTGACACTTTGAGATTATTTTATGAATGCTAAGGAGAGAAGATTATATTTGTAAACTAATCTAATCCTTTGGGTGTGATAACATTTGATTGCATTAAATTCAGTTCAGGGACCTTTGATTATATTTAGTGAGTTTACCTTCGGGATTTTGATCGGATATGTCAGGGAGACATGACTCAGGTTGAGTCTCCAATGCTCACAATGACAAACATCCCCCCAAAAATGGGAGATGTCATATTTGATTTTGTAAAGTGTGAGAGAGTATTGCTTAAGCCCCAACAGGTTGTGTCCATGGAGCAGCTCAAATGCTGAGGATGACCCCAAAGGGAAAGGAGAAACCTGGCAGAGATCATTGGCTATCTTGCTTCACCATGTGGCAACCTACCATGATCAAAGGTAGCTGACTTTGGTGAAAAAGCATCTCTCATGGTGCTTTAGTTTAGACTTCTCACAGCCTCAGTACTTGTAAGCTTTTACCACAAATAAATTCCCTATATAAAAGTCATCTTACTTCTGGGATTTGCATCAGCAGCCCTTTGGCAAACTAAAACAGGATTTGGTACTAGGAGAGTGGGGTTGTGGTGCTGTGTTTAAAAAATTGCTTGAACATTTTTATAAATGGGTAAGGGTTATTTTTTGGAAAAATTATGAAATGCTTGAGAGAAAAGGCCTAGATTGCTTGGAAGAGAGTGTTGGTAGGAATATGGACCTGAAATCATTTCCAGTGAGGTCTTTGAAGGAAAGGTTGAGCTATTATTGGAAAATGGAAGAAAGGAAATCATTATTTTGACATTGCAGAGAACATGGCAAGATTTATGATTGATGTTAGAAGGAAGGCAGAATTTGAAAATAATAATCTTGGACATTTAGTTGAGGAGATTTCCAAGGTAAATGAGGAGAAAGTGGCCTGGTTTCTCCTTGCAACTTACAGCACAATGTGAGCGGAAAGAGATATGTTGCTAACTATGCTACTGGGCACAAATAAGACAGAGCCTTATGATTTGGGAAATTTCAAGCTACTAGAAGTCAAGCCTCCAGAAGATAATGCCCAATTTGAGAAATTAAGTAAACTTAGAACTTGTAAGTCTGGATTGGAAATGCAGTTATCTTGGAAGGTCTTGTGGGAAATCTGTTGGCTTTGACACCTATTTCATGCATGCTAAACAAACAAGTTTTTGTGAGATCTGTATGCATGAAACCAATTTCAGCCTGGACTAAGGACAGGGAAGGGAGAGATTGAAGGAAAAACGGCCTCAAGAGGAAAATCTTGGAACCTGAGGTCTGGAATTAAGATATCACCTCGGGTCCAGTGAGGGTTCCCACACATGTGAATGGAGAGGGTGAGTTTGCCCACACATTTGAAGTGAGTGGATGCTCCAGCCCATTGTTCATGGACTGTTTCACTGCCCCAAGATACAGAGA
The DNA here is from genome assembly GCA_029593785.1 of Cabassous unicinctus. Classification (NCBI taxonomy): domain Eukaryota; kingdom Metazoa; phylum Chordata; class Mammalia; order Cingulata; family Chlamyphoridae; genus Cabassous; species Cabassous unicinctus. The sequence goes on from JAQZBX010057788.1 coordinate 2,211, forward strand.
GGGAGTGGAGTGTATTCCCCAGTGATTGGGAAGAGATTAGTCACCACCAGATTTGCGGAGTGGGGACAGGTTCTTCTCCATAGGTTGGGGAGAGTTAGTTTGCTACCCCACTGATCCCATTGAGGAGGGCCTGGCCCCCATAGGTTGGGAGAGTTAGGTTGACAACCCACTTCTCTTAAGGGTTTGGACCTGTATGCCAGAGATTAAGGGAAAGGCTGCTGCCACCTCACTGTATTAAGGATGTTGAGACTTTCCCCCAGTTTGAGGAAAATATGTCCATTGCCCCAGTGTGATAAGATAGTGAAGTCTAGAGCTCAGTCACCACCCAGATGCTTGAAGATGGCGGAACCAAAAGTATGGCCATTGGGTAAGTTCATGGATAGCGTGGGGCCACATGTGTGCCTGAGAAGAAGATGCCATTGTCTTAAAGATAGTGCTCAGACATTTAAATCTAATGATGCATGCTCTGCAGGTTTTTGGAAATGCTGGGGACACATGACTCTATTTCCCTCCCAAATTCTCATTATGGAAATTCAAATATTTCTCTTATGTATACCTTTCCTTTATACATTGGAAGCAGATAACATATTTTCTAAATTTCACAGGTCTACAAGGAGATGGTCCTTTTGACTTAAGACAAATTATTCCTATAATTGATTTTGATGTGCTTTTGGATTAGCATTGCAACTGAAATAAATTAAGTTTTTTTGAAATATAAGACATGTCTTCTTTGGCTTGAGAAGGTGGAGCATGGTAGTGTGAGATTATTTCTGAATCTCAAAAAGAAAAAGATTATTTTTGTAAACTAATCTATTCCTCTGGCTGTGATACACATTGATTGCATTAATTCAGTTAAAGGGACTTTGATTAGATTACTTGATAAGATTACTTCAGGGCTTTTGATTGCACTACATCAGTGATGCATGATATAGCTTGATTCCTCACCCCTTGCTGGGTCTGACATAAACAGGCTTATACAGACAGACCCACACACAAAAATTGGTGATTCACAATGGTTATTTACCCTTACAAACTTCCAGTTTTAAAGCCTTCTATCTCCCTTGAAAGAAACCTAACACCCATTAAAAAGTAAATACCCATTCTTTCTGCCCCCAAAATGGATCCTGCAATCTAATTACTTCTCTATGCATATTTTTTGACATTTTCTCTTTAGTACAAGGATGATTAAGTTTAACATCTTAAATCTAGAACAATTTTTTTTCTTTGTTACACACTTTAATTATATACACACACTATTTTCCTACATCCTTCTGTCAGCAACCCCACATTTATAGAGTACTTGACACAAATTACAAATACATACATTATGAGTCAAATATACTGATAAATCATTTTATGTCATGCATTTGCACTTTTGATCCAGTGGAAAGTAAAATGTGGAGATACCAACCAAACATGGAATACTACATACATTTTTATATAACCCATATTATTACACTAACATGATCTTAATTTCCTCATGCAGCTTCAATCTGTTGTCTATCATCCTTCTGATAGATGGAAAATCTGTGAATTGAAATTTCTTCACTTATGCAATACTGAAAATTCTAAAACACATTTAACTGGTTTTCTATTAATCTAATTTTAGTTTATTCTTTGCAATTAGTTCCCTGATGTATATTACCCAGATGTCAGTTTTGTTACAGGAATAAGATAATATCTCAAATCAAAGCCAGAAAGAATGGTGTCAGGCGTTCCCTATGACCCAGGAAATATGTAAATGTTCATAGAGACAAAAAATTTGATATCCTTTAGTTGTCAACTGAGAAAGGAGCCATGAAGAGCTTGCACCTGCACAAAAATTTCTAAACTGTGGTTTATTAGCTGCTGAAACTAAAAACAGGATGAATGTGCTTGACACAATGAATAACTGACAAATTGGACATACTCATCTCACAAGAACCCTGGAAGATCTAATGCCATCACTTATTTTTTACTTGTTTTGCTTCTCTTCTACCCTGTTCATTCTGCCAAAAAAAAACCTAACTCCCATTCTCAGTTTGAACTGGTTTGAGGAAGTTTCCCCCAGTTTTTTGCTTGGGCTGTCAACTTTCTCAGTGAGACATGTTTTTCTCCTTGTGCAAATTGGGCTGACCCTTCTATTGGAGATACATGTACTTACAGGAACACTTCCTTTCTACATAGTGAATTCTTTGTAGCATCACATGTATGAATGGTCTGCTAGCTATGAACTCCCTGAACTTTTGTTTAACTGGGAATGTAGTAAAGTCTTCCTCATTTTTTTTGAGTTACCAGGGGACAGGGATTGAACCCTTATACATGGAAAGTGGTGCTCAACCACTGAGCCACGTCAGCTCCTTGAGTTGATTTTTTTAATTGTTTTCCTTGTTGTATGTTTTTGTTTTATGTAGGAGGCATTAGGAACCAAACCCCGGACCTCTCATGTGGGAAGCAGGAGCTCAACCACTTGCACCACATCCACTCATTATTCCTCATTTTTGGGGGCAGAGCTATGGACTAGAGTGGATTTATTGGTATTTTGTTATAGACATATTATGATTCAAACAATGATAGAAATTACAACATTAATGTGGAGGCAGTGACCACTGGACACTCTGGGGACAGGGAGAGGGAAAAGCAATTGTAATACAATGGCTTTTTCGGGACCTGTGCAATGACATATATAGGCAATTTTATATCATCGAATAACATGCAGAACTGTGTGGGAGAGAGTGTGGGCTACAATGTGAATTATGGTCCATGGTTAAGGGCAAAGCCCCAAGATGTGAATATCCATTGCAGGTGATGTGCCACACTAATGAAGGATGTTTATGTGGGAGGTTGTGGGAGGTGTGGGAGGTGGGCCATATGGGAATCCCTATATTTTTTGTGTAACATTTATGCAATCTAAATATCTTTAAATTTTTTTTGATTATTTAAAAAAAGTAGTGTTACTGAGATACATTCAGATTCCATACAATCTATCCAAAGTGTATAATCAATGGCATTTAGTATAATGCAAATGTTGTGCATTCATCACCACAAAAAAAAAATTGAGAACAGAATAGGCACAAACATATGAACGTTAAACAACACACTCTTAAACAATCATTGGGTCAAGGAAGAAATTCCAAAACTAGTCAGTAACTACCTTGAAATGAATGAAAATGAGACACAACATATCAAAAACTATAGGATGAAGGAAAAGCACTGCTGAGAGGAAAATTTATAATAAAAAAAAATGTGTTTATAAAAGAAGAAGAAAGAGATAAAAGAACTAACTGCACACCTGGAGGAATTAGAAAATGAACAAATGAATTCCAAGAGTGCAGAAAGAAGGAAATAAAAAAGATTACAGCAAAACTAAATGAAATTGAGAATAAAAAAAAAAATCACTAGAAAAAACAAACAAAGCCAAACATTGGTTATATGAGAAGATAAAAAACGTTGACAAATTCTTAGCTTGGCTAACAAAGGGAAAAGAAAATATGCAAATTAATAAAATGAAAAGTGAGAGAGGGTCTAGCAACATTGATCCCACAGAAGCAAAGAGTATCATAAGAGGATACTTTGAAAAATTGTTTGCAACAAGATGGATAACTTTGATGAAATGGACACATTTCTAGAAACACACAAGCAACCTATGTTGATTGAAGAAATTGCTAAACTCAACAGGCCAGTCACAAATAATGAGATTGAATTAATCAGCAAAAACCACCAAGAAAAATCAGGACCAGATGGATTCACTGATGAATTCTAATAATCATTCTGGACAGAACTAACAGCAATCCTGTTTAGACTTTTCCAAAAATAGAAGTGGAGGAAACATGACTTGACTCTTCTATGAAACCAACATCATCTTACTACAAAAGCCACATAAGGATGCCACAATAAAATAAAACTACAGAAAAATCTCTCTAATGAAACTAGATGCTAAAATCCTCAACAAAATATTTGCTAATCATATTCAACAACACAGAAAATGAATTATACATCATGAACAAATGGATTTTCTCCCTAGTATGCAAAGATGGTTCAGCATAAGAGAATCAATCAATGTAATACATTACATTAACAGATTGAATGAAAAAATCACATGATCATCTCTATTGATTCAGAAAACACATTTGACAAAATACAGCATCTTTTATTTTTTAAAAACACTTCAAAAGATAGGAATAGAGGGCAAAATGGCAATGATTTGGGTGGGCAATCACCATCTCTCTTGGAGACAATGGCTGATTGGGGACAAGATCCTGCCCGAGTGGTCTGTTCTGGGAGCGCACGGGATGAGAACCTTAGGGACATAGATCTGGAAGGAGCTGGACAGCAATGTGGATTGCTCAAGATAAAATCATGAGTTTTTCCCCAGCTAGAAATCATGGATACGGATAGCTAAGCCCCACCCACAGGGCAAAGGGATAAGGGGAGCACCGACTCCCTCCAGCAACCGGTGAGAGTGAGCATTCTCTGAGAGTTGGAGGATTCTTGCAGAGGTGGGAGAGGGGTGTCCTGTTTGTGGGTTTGGCTTCCTGGATCCCCTTGCAGCTTTGGCGATCACATCAGCTGGCTTGAAGTGGTGCCGAGCTGAGGGGAGAGGTGATTCTGCTGAGGAAGCCTTATTTACCTAGCCACCCTGGCATATGGAGGCTTGGCTCGGGAGGGGGCAGTGTCAGCCAATTGTATAGCTCCATACTGATGAGTTTCAACTCCCCTGGGGGAGTCAGGCAGTAGGAAGTGTTTGATAAGTTTCCACAAGCCTATTTAGGGTCCCCTCAGTGCAAGGGGTTGTCTAGAAGAGGCCTTCTTTTGGGTCCCTTATTTCTCAAAAAAAAAAAAAGGTTACTTAAAAAAAATTTAGCTTAGTTTACTCACAAAATGTGCCTCAAAACCTGCAGAGAGAAGCCTGCTGGGTAGTTGATTAATGAATACAAGCAGGCTGAGAGGCTCCCAAGAGGGAATGCTGTTCATCCTTAGCTATGTTTGACTGCTTGCTTGTGTGATTTTTTAGCTTTTTTTGTTTGTTTGTTTCTTGCTTTTCTTTCCTCTTTCCTCCCTCCCTTTTTTTTAAAATTAGGTGTTTCTAGCTTGTTTCTTCCTTGCTGTGCTGCTTCTTCCTTGATTTACCATTTTCTGTGTATATTGATTTTCTCTAGCATTGTTATCTATTTTCCTTCCTTCATCTTTCTACCTTCTGCTTTTTGTTGTGGCTCTTACATTCCACCTTTTTTCATTAGTCCTCAGCTTCACGGGTGTCAGTCTCTATCGTGTCTATTTTGTTTTCTTTTCTTTTTTTTAATTAACTTTTTCTTTTCAGCCCTTTCTTTACTCTTTCTCTCTCTCCTCATCATTTTAGCCTTTTAAATCATTGTATATATTTTTCTCTATTTGGTTTCCCATTCCATTGTGGGTAGTCAACTTTTTTTACCCTATTACTCTACACTGCCTACATGAGTTAAATATTCATTTTACTAAGTCTTATATGGCCTCTCTTCCAACTTTTATCAATATAACTATTATCCTTTTTCCTTTCTTACCTCTTTTAATTCTTCTGGCCCTAATCTTTTTCCTTAAAGGGAACATAGAAAAAAGCAAGGAAATAGAACAAGAAAAAATTTTCAAAGAGAAAACATAACACACACACAGAACACCAGCTAAATAAAAGTCTAGAGCAAAGAGAGAAGCTAATCAAATGAATAAACCCATCAAGATAAAATGAAGACCAGAGGATAACAAAAAATTGCAAACCATACTGAGGAACAGGAAGACATGGACCTGTTCCATGAACAAACTGAAAAACCAGGAAGAGATATAGAACATTGAACAACTAATCAAAGCTCTACAAACAAGTATAATAGGCCATCTTAATGAAGTGAAGGAAAAGATTAAGGATATGAAGATGACACTGGGAGAACATACTTAAGGTATTGTAAACATACCTAAAATGATAACGGATATGATGGTGATGAATGGCACAGTCCAAGAAATAAAAAGACACTGGATTCAAAAAATAGCAGATTTGAACAGGCAGGAGAAAGAATTAGTGATTTGGAAGACAGTATATCTGAAATCAAAAAGATAGTAGAACAGATAGATAAAAAGATAGAAAAAATCCAGCAGGGACTTAGGGATTTAACCAACAACACAAAACACACAAACATAGGCATTATAGGCATCCCAAAAGGAGACAAGAAGGGAAAAGGATCCGAAGGAGAGTTGAAGGAAATAATGGCTGAAAACTTCTCAACCCTAATGAGTGAGATGGATGTACATGTCCAGGAAGAACAGTGCACACCAAACAGTGTAAATCCCAACAGGACTACTCCAAGACATATAAGTATCAAAATGTGCAATGTTCAAGACAAAGAGAAAATATTCCAGCAGCAAGAGAAAAGAGTACCATCACATAAAGGGAAGCACAATAAGATTAAGTGCTGATTTCACATCTGAAACCATGGAGGCAAGAAGAGAGTGGTATGACATAGTCAAAGTACTAAAAGAAAAATCTTCCAGCCACAAATTCTCTATCCAGCAAAGCTGGCATTCAAAACTGAAGGAGAGTTCAAAATATTTACAGATAAACTGAAATTAAGAGAGATGCCAATAAGAAATGTGCACTTCAAAAAATACTAAAGGAAATTATACAGGTTGAAAGGAAAAACAAGACAGAGAGAGTTGAAGGAGAGTGTAAGAACAACTAAAAAGATGAAAAAAAGAAATAAAAACATGTGGCATACATAAACCCAAAGAAATTATGGCTGATGTAAGAAATTCATTGAGAGTAATAACACTAAATGTTAATGGATTAAACTCACCAGTCAAGAGATGCAGATTGGTGTAACAGATAAGGAAATATGATGCATATATATGCTGTCTACATGAAACCCACCTTAAACCCAGGGATTCAAGGAGGCTGGAAGTGAATGCCTGAAAAACAATTTTGTAAGCAAACAACAACCGAAAAAGGGCAGGAATAGCTATCCTAATATCATACAAAATAGAGTTTAAATTCAAAACTATTGTAAGAGACAAAGATGGACACTATATATTAGTAAAATGGGTAATAATCTTTCAAGAAGAGAGAACAATCATAAAGATTTATGCACCTAATCATGGTGCCTCAAAATACATCAGGCAAACACTGGTAAAACTAAGTGGAGACATAAATAACTCTACAATTATAGTGGGGTATTTTAATACACCATTATCACCATTAGACAGAACATCTCAACAGAGAATCAACAAAGAAACAAAGACTCTGAGTAATACTTTAGAGGACCTGGACCTAATAGACATATACAGAATGGTACACCCAAATACAGTGGGTTATAATTTCTTCTCTGGTGCACATGGATCATACTCCAAGATAGACCACATGCTGGGGCACAGAACAGCACTCAATGAATTCAGAAAGATTGAGATTATACAAAGTAATTTCTCTGACCACAATGAAATGAAAATGGAAATCAGTAAGGGACAGAGAACCAGATCAGGCACAAAGATATGGAAGTTAAACAACACACCATTAGACAAAGAGTGGGTCAAGGAGGAAATCTCAATTCATTAACTACCTTGAAACAAATGAAAATGAAAACACAACATATCAAAACCTATGGGATGCAGCCAAACCTGTACTGAGAGTGATATTTATAGCCATAAATGCATACATTAAAAAATAAGAAAGATCTATAATTGAAGACCTAACTGCACACCTGGAGGAAATGGAAATACAACAAACTAACCCCAAAGAAAGTAAAAAAATGAAATAATAAAGATTAGAGCAGAACTAAATGAAATAGAAAATAAGAAAGCAATAGAAAAAATAAACAACACCAAAAACTGGTTCTTCCATAATATCAATAATATTGATAAACCTTAGCCAAATTAACAAACAAAAAGAGTAGCTGCAAATATACAAATAAGGAATGAGAAAGGGGATATCACTACTGACCCCACAGAAATAAAGACTATCACAAGAGGATTCTTTGAAAAATTATATGCCAACAAGAATGATAATTTAGAGGAAATGGACAAATTCCTAGAAACTCACAAGCAGCCTTCATTGATGAAAGAAGACAGAGATCAACTCAGCAGTCCAATTACAAGTAAAGAGATATACTCAATCATCAAAACCCTCCAAACTAAAAAGAGCCCAGGACCAGAAGGCTTCACAGCTAAATTCTACCAAACATTCCTGAAAGAGCTTACACCATTCCTGCTTAAGCTCTTCCAAAAAATAGAAGTAAAAGGAACATTGCCTAACTCGTTCTGTGATGCCAACATTACCCTAATACCAAAGCGAAACAAAGATACCACAAGAAAGTAAAATTACAGACCAATTTCTCTAATGAACCAAGATGCCAAAATACTCAACAAAATACTTGAAAATTGCATTCAACAACATGTCAAAAGAATTATACACCATGACCAAGTGGGTTTCATCCCGGGTATGCAAGGATGTTTCAACATAAGAAAGTCAATCAATGTAATACAACACATAACCAGATTGAAAGGAAAAAAAATCACATGATCATCCCTATAGACACAGAAAAAGCATTTGACAAAATACAGCCCCTTTCCTGATAAAGACACTGCAAAAGATAGGAATAGAAGGAAACTTTCTGAATATGATAAAGGGTATATATGAAATACCCAAAGCTAACATCATCTTCAATGGTGAAATCATAAAAACCTACCCTCTGAGATCAGGAACAAGACAAGGATGCGCACTATCACCACTCCTGTTTAATATTGTCTTAGAAGTATTTGCTTGAGCACTGAGACAAGAAAAAGATATAAAAGGCATCTAACTTGGAAAAGAAGAATTAAAGATTTCATTATTTGCAGATGACATGATCCTATACATAGAATTCCCTGAAAAATCTACAGCAAAGCTTCTAGAACTTATAAAGGAATTCAGTAACATTGCAAGTTATAAGATAAATGCTCCAAAATCAGTAGCATTTATATACACCAATAATGAGCAATCTGAAGAGGAAATCAAGAAAAAAAATACCGCTTAAAATAGTAATTATAAGAATCAAATACCTAGGAATAAATTTAACTAAAGATGTAAAGGACTTATATACAGAAAACTACACAACAATGTTAAAGAAAATTAAAGAAGACTTAAATAAAGGGAAGACTATTCCCTGTTCATGGATAGGAAGACTGTATTAGACAGCCAAAGGGGTGCTGAATCAAAATACCAGAAATTTGTTGTTCTTTATAAAGGGTATTTATTTGGGGGGGAATTCCACAATTACCAGGCCATAAAGTGTAATTTCTTCCCTTACCAAAGTCCATTGCCATGTGTTGGAGCAAGACAGCTGCCAACGTCTGCCAGGGTTCAGCCTTCTTGGGTTCCTCTCTTCCTGGGGCTACGTTTCTCCCTGGGCTTAGCTCATTTGTTTCCTCCACAAGGTCAGCTCTAGACTATCAGGTGAATGGCTTACTTCTCTTCTCCTGAGGCCTCTCTCCAATATCAAACTCCAACATCAAAACCTGCTCCAACACTGTCCTTTGCCATGCCTTTTATCTTCAATTCCCCACCCACTAAGGGGTGGGGCTCAACGTCCTAGTGACATGGCCAAATCAAAGCCCCAATTATAACTTAATCATGCCCAGATGAACAGATCAGTTTACAAGCATAATCCAATATCCATTTTTGGAATTCATAATTACATCAAACTGCACAATGGCTACTGTCCACCCTCTGAATTACAAAAATACATTACAATATTTTAAAAAAACCACTTAAATCCATAACAATGCAAGTACAAAATCATATCATACTCAGTTTAAAGAAATACAGTTCATCTTGAGGCCAAGTCCCATCTGTTATAGACCTCTGAAACTTACAGAACCATTTAACTGCTTCCAATACACAAATGGAAAGACAAAGGATAAACATTTTCATTATCATAAGGAGAAATTGGGATATTAAAGATGAGTCATGGGTCCTCTACAGTTCAGTAAACCTGCAGGGTATCCTCCATTCGATTTCAAGGTCTGAGAGTCATTCTTAAGATGATGGTTTCTTCTACTTGGAGCCACATGGGGACCCACCACTTGCACAGGCTTTCCCAAGGGCTATTTTCATGGTTCCACCCTCACCAAGCATCTGGGTGGCAACAAAGCTCCAAACCTCATCCTCCAAGAGTGTTGGGGTGAATGCCACGCCTTACTCAAACTTTGGGTTAGAGTCTTAGCCCCCTCTAGTACAGTGAGGTGAAGACAACATTCCCTCTAACCTTTGCCATACCAGTTCAACTCTCTCAGAACAATGAGTTGACCACCTGGCCTTCCTTAACCTTTGGCATAACAAGTTCAACCCTCTCAGAGCAATGGGTTGGCCACCTGAGTTCTTCTAATCCATGGGGGACATGAGTACCCCTCTCAGACCTATGGGGTATGGACCTTAACTGCCTTAATCTTTGAGGAACATGCTCCACTCTCCCTGTACCCTGGGGCAGCAAAACTCTTCTTGAACATTGCTGAGAACATTCACTGTCTTCAACTGCTGGGGCAAACTCACCTTCTCTGTACACATAGTAGGGACTCCTCTCTTGGCCCAAGGTGATGTCTTAATTCCAGATCTCAGCTTCCATGGTTTTCTCCTTAAAGATCTTTCTTCTTCAATGTCTCCTTCAATCTTTCCTTTCCATGCCCTCTTTTGTCCAAGCTGACAGTAGTTTTATTTTTTGTTTTGTTTTGTTTTGTTTTTTCATACAGCTCCCTCAAAAACTTTGCTGGTGTAGCATGCAGGAAGCAGGGGTCCAATCCATCAGACAGTAAGTCTTTCCACAAATCTTTCTGAGATAACTGCACCTTCAATTCTGATTTACAAGTCCCAGGTTTAGCTAAGTCTTCAAATGGGGCACTTTTACCTGGGAACTTGATTTCCAGAAACTTGGAAGTTCTGGAAATCGTTTCTGTTTTCTTTGTGCCCAAAAGATGAGTCCTTAGTGTATTTTGCTGATCTAGTATTTTGCTATAAGCTGCAATGAGAAGCCAAGCCACATTCTTTGACTTTGCCTTGGAAAGTTCTTAAGCTAAATGCTCTGGTTTGCCATTTTCAAATTCTGTCTTCCATATAACATCAGGAGTTAATCTTGCTAAGTTCTCTGCACTCTTAAAACATGGATTGCCATTCCTCCAGTTTCCAGTAATAGTTTCATCATTTATTTCTAAGACATCATAAAAAGTATCTTTAGTACCCATATTATTATCAAAAGTCTGTTCATAGCACTGTAGATCTTTTCCATCAAATGTTTCACAATTCCTCCAAAAAATACCCCTTACCCATTTATAAAACCATTTCAACATTTTGATAATTGCAAGGGGCTTTGAATAGCCAAAAACATATTGAAAAAATAAAAAGGATATTGAGGAATCACTCTACTTGACTTTAAAGCACACTACCAAGCTACAGTGGTCAAAACTGCATGGTATTGGCACCAGGATATGCATACTGACAAATGGAACCAAGTGTGGGGAAATTCTTTTGGAGAATATGGAAGAGGAAGGTCACTGGTGCAAGGTTTCAGTCATGGAGAAATGTGTGGGAAAGGGTGCACCTGCATCATGATTCTATGGACTACGAATGTGTTCATCTTTACATATTGTGTAATCTTAGTGGGTGGTATATGGGAATCCCCTATATTTTCTATATGAGATTTCTGTATCCTAAAGCTTCTTGGAAAATAAAGTGAAAAAAATATAAGACAATGCAGGACCATGCAGAAGAAATGGTCAATATTCATTTAAAAAATAACAGAACTTAGGGTAATGAAAGGCACAATGCAAAAATAATTTTTATATTTTTAAATTATTTTTTATTATTTTGTTGTTGGCTTTGTTATGGATATATTTCTGAGTGCAGGTGTGATGTAACTGTGGTAGGGGAGGATCACTGGTCTGGGGTATCAGTGGTGGGGGAGATATGTGGGGAGGAGTGCAACTTGGGTATGCCTCTATAGAATATGAATGGGTTCATGTGGTCATGGGATGTTGTTTCCATGGATGGAGACCAGGAAAATAACTGTCAGAATACTGAATTCCCATGCTGGAGTGTTCTGCTACATTATTTTATAGAGTGGCAAGATCTATTCCACCCAACATGGGACATGACTCATGGGGATGAAACGTCCTGGCACCAAGGGATTAATACCAAGTGAGAACTAATGATGCATTTGGAAAAAGACCTTGACAAAAATGGGTAAATATTAAAAACAAATGAGTTATGTCCAAGAGATTACAAAGTGAGTTGGGAGATCATTCCAGAAGTTAAACTTATGCACATCTCAAGTGGATCTCACTGACTGCCACAGTAAATATTGCCTCAACTAGAGGTCCTCCTGAGGTATCTAGAGACATTCAGACAGTGTAGGCAGGGAAGACAACCCCAGGAATTTGGCATTCACCCCATCAATGGACCTTACCATGGAATATATGATAACCTATCTCCCCAATGTATCAGACTTTTACTGATTTATAATTTGTCTACACATGGTTCTTCTGCCCTATTTATTTGAACCTATAATTAGCACTCTACCTGGTAAATATATGTCTCAAAGACTTAAATCTTAATTCAGTTTATATGTTGGGCGAGCCCTGAATCTCAGTAAAGTTGCAACCTACACGCACTCTCCAGTTCATTGGACTCACCCAAGATAACTAACAAATGGACGATGATGGGCAACATCCATCCCAATAAACACAATATGTAAGCAGCATAGTTCCATCCATCTGACCCGTGGGACCTAATAACTCTGTCAGTTGGCAGCAGAGTGGGCATCACAACCCAAATGCCTCAAGACTGAGGAATGAGCAAACATAAGTGGGGAATGCAATTATCAACTAAAGTAAATTTATTGTAGTAATGGAAGGACTTGCAGTATTCATATAAAGACAGTGGTCACCAGAGTTTCTGAGGGGAAGGAGAAGGAAGAATAAGTGTATTCTGAGGAGAGGGAGAAGGAAGAATAGGTGAGTGGTATTTTGGATACATTGGAGGCTTTCTGCATGATAGTGAAATGAGGGATACACACCATTATACATTCTGTCAAAACCTATAAAATTGTGCAGTGCAAAGTGTAAAACATAATGTAAACTATAGATCATGCTTAGCAGCAATTCTTCAACATGTGTTTATCAATTGTCACAAATGTACCAAACTAATGAAATTTGTTGGGGGTTGGGTGTGGGAGGAGGTGTAAGGGGGGGGCAAGGGCGGTACGGAGGCTTTAAGCGCGCTGCCCAAGAAAACCGAGGCGTAGACACCGTTTTGGCGCCGAATGCCGCAACCAATCAGGAGCGGACGCCTTTGCAACTACCGCAGCCAATCGGCTGCCGACATCTGTAGCAATCTCCTTGCCGTGTGTTTCAAGATGGCCACCGCAGCTCGGCACCGCCCCCTTTCTAGCATATACCTTATATGGACATAAACCCATCCCAACCAATCAGAATCTGCCCAGTATGCCTTACCCTTCCCCCATTTCACTCCACCCCTCCCGCTCTTTATAAATATCAGAGCCCGCCTAATAAAGTTAGACTTGGTAGCCCAGCCTCGTCTCCGGAGCATGTGGTAGTCTCCGTAATCGTTACTCATCGTCCGCTGGTAACCTGGAAGTGTCCGTCTCCCCACTCTCGTCTGCAGCTCGAGACGCAGACCCCGTCCTTTGGCTCACTGTGCTCAGGGACGCCTGAGCCCGTTGGGCCGCAGCCCCCCTCCCTTCGTCCCCCGACCGCCCGATCACCAAGGGAACTGCCCCGGGGGTGGTGATCGGTGGCGGCGGCAGGCGGCGGTGGTCAGCGGTGGTCGGCGATCGGCAGCGGAGCCTGTGAGGAGCCACGCCGACAGCTGGCGCCTGAACAGGGACCATCGTCGCGAGCAGGGACCCCATCGAGATCGGACAGGGACCAGCGGTAATCGCGCCATGCGCACTTTCAGGTGAGTAACCCCGTGTAAATATTTTTCCTCATGGGCAACCTTCCCTCTTCCGTAAAGACCCCTCAGGCCCAGATTCTCCACGCGCTGCTAGCCAGCCGGCGCATTAAGATTTCTGAAAAGGAGCTTGCACAATACTGGGACCTAATTTTTCAGTTCAACCCCTGGTTGACTACAGCGTCCTTATAGGATCCTCAAACGTGGGCTAAACTTTTAAAACGCGTACGCTCGGCTGAGGTTCATGAAGGGAAAAACTTCACGCTTGGCCTTATCCCAGCTCTACTTGCCATCTACGCCTGCTTAACGGGCGCCCTGCCTGAGGATCTGGCACCCACTCCCCCTGATCTTGATAAAGAGTTGGATGAAAAAAAGCAATCTCTCCCGTGTTTAGCCGAATCCCCGGGCACCAAGGTCTCTCCTCCATATACTGGCGCAGAGGCTCCTCCTTTGTACGCTGCCTCTGCCCCGCTTTATCCATCTTTGTCTCAGTTCCACTCAGGCCCCACATGCCCAAATAGACTCGCCCCATCTGTTCCCTTCGCTCCGCCCCCAGTCCAAGCAAGAAACAAGCCTCCCTTCAAGTGCCCTCGGTGCAGAAAGGGCTTCCACTGAAAGCAGGACTGTCGGTCTAACTTAGACATAGACAGTTGCCCATTGCCGCCTTTAAACTTCCTATGGGGCACCTCTCAGCCCTGCCCCTAAGAGAGGATTCCTCCAACATCCAGCCCTTCATACCTTCCTCACATATCAACACCAGCCCTTCTCCTTTACCTAAATGTAATTGTCCCTGAGAATGAAAGGGTTCGTGCAACAGCCCTGTGGCAGAGACTGGCAATCTGAGCACGCCCCGCCCCGCAAACAGCCCAACCAGGTTGGGATATATTGGACAGTCCCTATTACCCAGAGCAAAGCATGGCTAACTCTTTCAGTGGAAAGACAGAAAATAAAGGGACAGATAGATACAGGAGCCGACGTCTCGGTCCTTTCCGACAAGAACGTTAGCCCCTCCTGGCCATTAGAAGTAAGCCCTATCATACAGGGAGTGGAAGGCCTGCAAGCCTCCCAAAGAACACGTCATCCACTTAGCTGGTCTGATTTGGAGGGACGTTCAGGCAAATTTCGACCCCTTGTCCTGCTGCACTTAGATAACACCCTCTGGGGCAGAGATGTTTTCACCCAACTCAGAGTAATGTTAACCACCGAAAAACCCCCCCAATTGTAAAGGCCGCTGCTCCACCATTAATGACTGTTAAGAAGCCAACCCTACAAAAGCTCAGGTGGGATACTGGCAGTCCAATTTGGGTGGACCAGTGGCCACTGCCTCAATCAAAGCTTCCACACCTTCTAGAGTTAGTCCAGCAACAATTATCTATGGGCCACATAGAACCCTTTACCAGTCCCCATAACTCCAATTTTTGTCATACAGAAAAAAGCCTCAAATAAGTGGAGGCTGCTCCATGACCTTAGAGCCATTAATTCACACATGGAGAAAATGGGGTCCTTACAGCCCGGCCTTCCCCACCCTTCTGCCATTTTTTGCAATAACTACATTTTACAGTCGATTTGAAAGACTGCTTTTTCTCTATTCCCTTACACCCTGAGGATCGGCCATACTTTGCCTTTACTGTTCCATCCATTAATAATGCAGTTCCCGCTGAGCGGTTTCAATGGACAGTGCTTCCCCAGAGTATGAAAAACAGCCCCACCTTATGTCAGCTTTTTATCCGCCCTGCCA
>JAQZBX010057789.1:0-17880 GCA_029593785.1 Cabassous unicinctus
TTTTTTTTTTTTTTTTTTTAAGTTCCAGTTTTAGGGCAAGCTAGGGAGTTTCTTTAATGGTTAACTGGTTTAATTACATTTGTAGTGATTGCAGTGATTAACCATTTCTAATTATGAGCAGTTGAGAAGAGTGCTTCACATTTTTTCCCTCTCTAATGCTTATATTGCCCATTACTACCTTTTCCTATCTAAGTAGGCTGTTCTAATGTAAGTATCCAGCTTGTAAAATTTGATTGCACCTCAGTAGAATCAAGTTGATCTGTGATTGGCTCATTATGTGCCCAGAGAATCCAGGCAACTTGATTACATTTGTGTCGAGAGAGTACTGATTGATTACTTTTCTCATCTCCATCACCATAAAGCTACATGGAAGATGGAAACATTGACTAGATTTGGTTCAGGTCAGTAAAAGACAAAATTATGGTTATCCAGATTGTTACTCTTTATGGCACATATGACAGTTGGGTGTCTCAGCACATGCCAAACACCATGGATCAGGCAGGAATTTAGCAGTGGGTTCCCATTATTTTTTATCGTATTGCAGTTTTTATCCTGTGCCACAACAAATGTATACTTATATTCGCAAAATATAAGCAATGAGTGGGAAGGAAATCTTTCTTTTATACCAGCTATCAAGACAAAGGGCTATTTTTAAAAATAAGTGTTTTGTTATGATCATGCTATACTCATCATGGTATTCAACTGTAATAACTTTTATAGATGATCTTTTAACAAAAAGACCATATAATATCAATTTAGCTGTCTTTTAAAAATGTTTGCTTTACTACCAGATATTGGTACTGATAGGCAATTGAGGGATGAAAAGGTACTTTTGAGGTTACTGTAGATTAGCACTTTGCCGTATAAGAAATAGTGACAGAAATTGGGAGGAAGCCAAATGGGGAGAAATCTGTGAGGCACTTGTATTTGGTGTGTAAATGCCATTTGGGGATTTAATTGCAGTTATGGTGAACTCAGTAACAGTATTTTGTTACATACAGAGTGATGTGTTCTTTAAGTATTCTTTTTCTCTATTAGTGCTTTATTTGCTTTTAGTTTGGTTGAATCTTTTTAGTAAAGAATAGTCTGCTCTACTACTATCTACTTCTATCTGACCTTGTACAAGTTAACTATACTCTGAATCTGTCTCCTCATCCATAAAATGGGGCAATCCCTACTCTGCCTCCCTCACATGATAATTTTAAGTAGCATATGAGGATATTTTGAAAGCAGGAAGCAGCGTGGTATACTTAAAAGTACAGGGTCTTTAGAGTCAAACCTGGGTTCAAATTAAACACTACTAACCAGATATATATGAATTAGGTCCAGTTAATTAACCTCATGTCACTTCAGTGCCTCATCTGTAAAGGGGGCATGGCCCCCTGTTTGCTAGAGTTTTTGTGACTCTAAATGCCCCATTCAGTGTAAGGTATTTCACGTATTATCATGGACATTTATGCAATTAGGAAATAGCAGTTCCTGTTACAAACCTAGACCCTTTCTCAGTACTTGCATATGTTACTTAATCCCATTTCACTGAAGAAAAAACTGAAGATCAAGGAGGTGATTTCCCAAAATTATACAGCTAGCTGGTGAGTGGCTTGGCTGTTGACCCACACTGTTTTTCTGCTATATCACTTGGGCTACCATTTGTAAGTGATAATGTGGGAAAATAATAGCAGAAACACTCTTCACCAGCTACTTCTTAGCAGACTCAGTTTTAACCTAATGTACTCTCTTCTTGTAAAATATACTTACTGATCCCAAGGGCCAGTTAAATGCTCATGGCTAAATAGGCTGCTCCATCTTAGACCTGCATACTTACTGTTCTGATCTGTTGAGTTGGGCACTTAGAAAAAGTTGGTTGTGTTTATTCCCAGACCTGTTTTTTAACAGCCATTTTATAGCAATAGTTTAGTGTAGTATAATTTACATTAGTAAACATGTAAATTAGTGAGAATGTTAAAAAAAAAGAAAAGAATTCTTTCTATGAAAATGAAGTTGAGTGCTTTGGGAAGTCTCAATATCAATGAGTTATTAAAAAATTTTGCTGTCAGATTGGATGAAGACCAGGTAACTATAGAAGACTGGGGGAAAAGTCATCAAAATAAAGCAGTGCCTGTCAAAGTCCATGGACCAGCTGCTGCTCTGCAGAGTTTGTTAGTGATCCACAAAGAAATAAGGAGCACACCAGACTGTAAATGAACTACATGACTAAACACACTGTTCCATTCAGCTGACTTTTTCATGGTAAGACTGTCCCATGAAGGAAGCAGGGCGTTAATTTATATCCTGCCACAAGCTCTTTATCTCATCACAGACAGACCTGGTCTAATAGATTCTGTATTCATGTTCCTTCAGAAGTGTTTTAAAATTCCCTTTCCAATTATAGAAACTATAATTAGAACTCATTGATAATAAATAATTATGAGCTTAGCTTATGCAAGAAAGAAGACCCAAACTCAGTAGTAGACCTATATCAAATATATGGCATTAGCTCTATATTAAAATTTTTGTAAGTGAATGTGCATTTATATGTTCAAGTGAAAATGAAATGTTTAAGGGTATAGAAATATTTTTATGATTACTGGCCTTTTCGTTTAATAGACCAGTTGCAGGTTTCGTCTGACAAGGGGTCTTGTACTGTACTCAGAATTCCAGCTTGACTGGAAATATATCTTTGACCTCTGCAGTCATCTTAGTATCCTATGCATACCTCTGTATTGCTTTTATCATTCTGTATTGCAATTTTTAAATTAAATGTCTGTTCCTATATTGTAAGTGCTTCAAAGGCCACTCATTTTTGTAACCCATCACAGAGTTTCCAGTCTAGGACAGAAAACAGATTTTAAATATATAATTTTAGAATCCCTGTGTTTTTTGTGTAACATATATGTAATCTAAGTATCTTTTTTAAAAAATTATTATTAAAATATATATATATAATTTCAAAAAAAATACTGAGTTATCTGAGCAAGATGAGCATAGAGTTTGGGATGCTTTATGATCATATGGCAAGGGGACTTAATTAGAGGTTAAATTTTACTATGCATACTTTTTAAAATGTAAGATATATAAGTGATATTGCTGCTTTTTTAGGGGAGGGAGGGAGGAAATCCCAATTTTCAGTGTATATAAGAGTTCTTGACTGCTGAGTTTTGGGTCTACCATGCAGACAAATCTCAACTTGTTGCAGCAGAATTTAAATTTGATATCTATTTTCAATTTTCATTTACTGTTAAAATCAGAAATATTTTTCAATTATTTTTAACAAAGGGAAAGATTTAACACTGTGCTAGAACCTTAATTTTAGATCTTAAAGTATGCTCCCCCTTTTTTTTTCTAATTACAAAAGAAATTTTGATACCACTTGTTTGTAGTAACAAGTGAAAAGAATGCAGACAATGTTAACAGCCCAGGGTTCATCTTTCCGTACTTTAAATTTCTGATTTGGTAAGCCATTTGATTTTAAAGTATAAGCTAGATATGGCTGTAGACCCTGTATTCCTAGCTGTTTGGTTGCTAAATATATAATTAAAACCAAACTTGTTTAAAGCCTCACTCAATCCTCCTGAAACTATATCCTTATTACTTCCTTATTTATGTTAACGTTTTCATTCTTCAGTCACCCAGATTTGAAAAAGCTGTCATCTTTGGCTTCTTCCTGTCTGTCATAGCCATCCAATAAACTCTGTCTCTGTACTATCCTTAATCTCCATCCTCCTTTCAGATCTTGTTGCTTCCTGCCCAGTTTAAACTGTTTGTACCTCTCTCCTTAAAGAGTTTTCTGATTTCTCTACTGATGGTATCTTTCCTCACCAGTCCATTCTTCATTATTGCCAAATTAGTCTTCTTGAGGGCACCTCTAAATCCTCAACTAAAGAACCTCATTCTCTCCCAAATTAAAGGACATACTTACTCCTTTATATTTCAGTAAGAATTTTTTTCAAGATTCTCTTCTGCTGGATATTAAGATCTTTCAAGTCAAGGCCTGTGTCTGTCATTCATTTATTCATTTATTCGTTGACTTAAATTCAGTAAATATTTGAATCATTCACTAAACAAGTCAGGGATATAGTGGTCCCTGCCCTGATGGATTTTACAGTCTATATTCTTATCTTTGTGTTCCCTTCTGTATGCAGCACAAATATTTGTTGAATTTGCATAGTTTTTTCATTTATATTTATTTTTTATGAGGTTGGAGAAGAGGTATAAAATAGATGGTATTTTTCACAATTCAAGCCAAGGTTAAAAGTAAATAATTCCCATATCTTTTCTAATCTGTGTAAATATTAATAGATATCTTCTGTCATCATATATTTTAAAATGCTAGTGAAATTAAAATGTTAGTGGAATTATGTTAGTATTCAAATTTTAAAATAAGCCAAATTCTCATAGACTTAATTTGACAAAGTTTAAAAGTATCCCATAGAGTCCTCAGGATTGGGAAACGAACTATGGACTAAAATAAACTTACTAGTATTCTACTATAGACTTATTGTGACTCTAGCAATGGAAGAAGTACCATTGTTGTGGAGGCAGTGACCCATGGATGTTCTGGGGTTAGGGAGAGGGAAAAACAGGTGTAATAGGGGGGCATTTTCGGGACTTGGAAATCATCCTGAATGACATTACAATGACAGATACAGTCCATTATATATCCAGCCATAACCTACAGAGTAGAATGGGAGAGAGTGTAAACTACAAGTAAACTGTAATCAATGCTTAGTGGCAATGCTCCAAAATGTGTTTATCAATTGCAATGAATGTACCACACTGATGAAAGGTGTTGCTAATGTGGGAAAATGTTGGAGGTGTGGGGAGGGAGGTATGTGGGAATCCCCTGTATATTCTCTGTAACATTTATGTAATCAAAGTATTTTTTTAAAAATAAAAAAGTGAGAAAAAACAACAACAACCAAAAAAAGCAAGCTCAAAGGATGAACCAGCCCTCTCTTGCCTTTTAACCCCTTTTCTTGCCCTTCTGCACCCTGCTCTCACCATGTCCCCCCTGCATGGATCAACACGCAAGTAAAACCTGGGCATTTATAATAGTGGGAAATTGTAGTCTGTAAATCAGCCCACTTTATCACTCTTCAGCCCCTTCCTCCCTTTGGGACCCATGATCTGTTATTTTCTCCCATTTCTCTTCCCTCCCTACCTTAATAAATTACTGTCCTAATAAAAAATAAAAAAGTATCCCATGGGAAGCTGATGTAGCACAGTGGTTGAGTGCCTCCTTCCCATGTACAAGGGCCTGGGTTCAATCCCCAGTAATTCCTTAAAAAAAATCATCCCATAATGCCAAACTATAGAGGATTCTTTGAAATCACATAGTGCATGCCTTTTTTTATAGTTAAGGAAAAACTTAGGCAGGTGAAAACTTACCCAGTCATACATCACGTTAGTTACAGAGCCAGGACTAGAGCCAAGGTTTAGTTCTTATTCACCTATGCTAGTGCTTCTGAATCAGTAAAAGTTGTTTTTGATGTATAGTAAAAGTTTTATGCAGCTTAAAACTATAGGAATATATATACTTAAAGCTATTGGAATAGAGCCATTAAAATTGCTTACCAATAAAACAAATGCTATTGTCTAAAAACCTTATATGAAGAAAAGTTTGTGTAATGATGACTACCCATATAAATAGTTATTGAAGAGCTGTGATTTAATTTAAATGAAGCTGTAGCATTAAAAGCCACACTATTGAAATGAGCTCATCGGCCTCTATCTTAATGACAGGTTGGTGTTTCTCTTGTAGTACTAAATAATATCATCATTTAAATTCACAAACTAACACTTGAGCAGATTTGAAGCAGAAATCGCATGTAGATCCCTTAATTACTTTTTTTTTTTTTTGAGGTACTGGGGCCGGTGATTGAACACAATACCTCATGACGCTCAACCACTGAGCCACATCAGCTACCCTGAGTTGGTCTTGTTGTTTGTCTTTGTTTTTAGGAGACACCAGCACTGAACCTGGAACCTCCCGTGTGGGAAGAAGGTACTCAACCACTTGAGCCACATCTGCTCCTCTCTCTTAATTACATTTTGAAAAATGTATTTATAATTGACACTTGCATTTCTATTTTAAGGAGCACCTCAGCTTTACCTCAGTTTAACTTGAAGTAAAGCATTTAATATAAAAGAAAGAGAGAGGTACAGAATATAATTTTATAATCAGTTCAAAGAAAGTGTGTCAGTTGGAAAAGATATCTGCAATTTAGCCATTGGATTTCAAAGTGAGGGAAGCGTATGTGGCTCAAGCGATTGAGCTCCCGCCTACCACACGGGAGGTCCCGGATTTGGTTCCTGGTGCCTCCTGGAGAAGACAAGCAAAACAGATGTCTGGCATGGTGAGCTGACACAACAAGGAGACACAAAGAGGAAACACAATGAAAGAGATAACAAAGCAGGGAGCAGAAGTCTCTCCCACATGGGAGGTCCCAGGTTCGGTTCCCGGTACCTTCTAACGAGAAGACGAGTAGACACAGAGAGCACACAGTGAATGGACACAGAGAGCAGATAGCAAGTACAAACAATGGGGGGGTGGAATAAATAAATAAAATCTTAAAAAAAAGCACAAAGTGACACAATGTTATGCCTTGAGGATGAAATAGAAAGAAGAAAATCTTATATTGTGATTTTTCTCTTCAGTTGAAAAAATACTGAAAACATTTTTTCACTAGAGGGAAATGATTTTCTAATATATATATTTTAAAATATTGGATTCTTTATTTTATAATTTTAAAAATTTATGGTACACATATATACTCTTTATTATTGTTATTCTTATAATTGTTGGATTCATTCATTCATTGAAGAGATAATTATTGAATATCTACCATCTGTTCTACCTACCTCACACTGTTCTAGGTGAGAGGGCTATAGAGCTGAACTAAACAAAGCTCTACTGGAGCTAACTTTGTACTGAAGAGAAAGACAATAGTAAATAAACATCTAATATGCCAGGTGGTGATAAATGCTATAAAAAGTTTAGAGGGTCAGGGGATAGAGAGTAGTCAGTGAAGACCACTGTGAAAATTAAACAATGTAATGATCTTTAATATGTATCGATCTTTTATAAATAACTCCGTTAGGAAGTACTTCTCATCAGAGTTGGATAAATTTTGGGGGGAAACTATATATATTATTTGGCAAGAGTTGATGGGACAGAAGAAAAAGTGTTACTTATAGAAATGCTGAATTTCATGCCATGAAAACATTAATGTTAAGTTTACTACATATTTTTTTTATAAATAAGGTATTTGGTCCAAGAATTCAGTTGAAGCTGGGAAACATTTCTGTAAACCCCTTTCTAACATGGGGGTTACAACAAGCTATGATTTTCATAGATAATAGATAACAGGTAATTTTTGAACAAAGTGTTTTGTTAGAATGACAATTTCCCCCAAAATACCCATACTTGGGTGCTAATCCTAGGCAAAATTACTAAATAGAGACCTAACTATACAGGATTTTGAGCAAAACCTCTTTTTGGGTAGTATTTTCCAACTGTACTTGTCTGAACTCATTTGTCAGCATTTTCCCTTGTGAAGTATTCAGTTTGATTAACATTTAAAACTTTTGTGGCAGTATTGATCTTTTATTTTTTAACTCAATAAATCTATTTTATTATAGCTGTTTTATCCTTTTTCTAAGTTCTAAATTATTTTTTTCTTTGCTAGAAGATAACAATATATTGGCAAATATTTAAAGAACTAGGTCTTTATTAATTCATTTGATTTCTTAATTCTTTAGTTTCTCCTTTAATCTTTACTGCTTCATGACTCCTTTTAGAGGGCTGGTTTGTTTTTCAACTTGAATAGACTGCTTAGTGCATGTCTTTTCCTTCCTTTTAAAATAATCATTGCATTTAGAAAGTTATAAAGCTTATAATAAAGGAAGTGTCCTTTCTTCTATGAATAGCCAGTTCTTCCACTGTGCTGAGACGTCATTCCCTTTCCTTTTCTCAAAATCTTCACTTTTCTGGCCGCCACCCTCCCCTATCATCCATCTCTTCTTCCTGCTGGATCATTCTCATCACGCGCTCTAATATTTTCCAGTATCAACAAACAAGGAAACAAAATCCATTAACTCCCCCAGCTACTGCTGGAATCCCATTTTACAATCTCACTATTTGGCAGAAATCTTTTTGAAGGAATTGTCTATACATGCTGTCTCCTATATCTTACCTTCAATTAACTCTTCAGTGCAGTCTGGCTCTGGTTCCCAACTCTACTGAAACTTCTCCTATCCATTTGATTTGGCAAAAATTCCATGTTGCCATCTCCAGTGGACATTTTTCTTTATACATGGTACTTGATCTCTTATTTGACATAATGAACATGCGTTTTGTCTTGAAACATCTTTATTCCTTGGTTCCCTGACACTATAATTTGCTGATTTTCCTCTATGTCATTAGTTGTCCCTTCTCAGTCTCCTTTGCTGTGTTCTCCATTATTAGATTTCTACATTAAGGTTTCTTAGAGCTTGGATCTGAGCTCCAGGATTTATTCAACTGTCTGTCTGACATCTCACCTTAGATGCCTCAAACTTAATATAACTAGAACTGAAACACTCATCACTTCTCAGCCTTTTGACTTAAGATCAGGTATAAAACTGAACACTAATTTTTAAAATATAACTAATGAAGAAGTGTGATAAAATGACTATAAACAAGAGAAATATACTTAATACCTTTATTATCATAGCAATAACAATTGGGAAATGAAACTAGAAAAAGTCTTGCATTTACATCAGTGACAAAAAAATAAATAAAAAAAGAAAAGAACACTTGTTCATAAATTTGATAAGAAATGATGCATGTTTGTTTTATAAGTTCACAAATTGTATGTTCATGTATGAATGATATATTTCAATAAAAATTTTATTTTAAAAATGTTTTGATAACAAAGAGGACCTAAAGTTGAAAGATTATAAAATCTTATTGGTGAGCATGAGATCTGAACAAATTGGTAAATATGTATTCTTGGATGTGAAAACTTAATATCAAAAAATGACAATCACCTCAAAATTAATATACAAATTTAATATAATTCCAATTAGAATCACAATAGAGTTGGCTTTTTGTTGAACGGGGAAATGAGATGATATTATTTTAAAGTTTTTGTAGAAGAGTATATATCCAAAATTAACTTAAAAATTATGAAAAAGAAGATATATGGAGATACAACTTGATTTAACAAATATTAAAACATATTACAAGTGTACTATAATTAAGACAGTATAATATTGACATGTAAATCGACAAATTGTACAACAGAATTAGCATCCTGAAAGTAGACTCTGCATATATGGGAAGCTGAATCATATCAAAAATGTTAACTCAGAGAGAAAAAGATGATTTATGTTAAAAATGATGTTGACGATTGTATTAGTCAGCCAAAGGGTTGCTGATGCAAAATACCAGAAATCTGTTGGCTTTTATAAAGTGTATTTATTTGGGGTAGAAGCTTACAGTTACCAGGCCATAAAGCGTAATTTACTTCTCTCACCAAAGTCTTTTGCCACGTGTTGGACAAAGATGGCTGCTGACATCTGCAAGGGTCCAGGCTTCCTCTTCCTCTTAAGGCTCCATGGTCCCAGCTTCTTCCAGTATCAGCTGTAGGCTGGGATAAGTCTCGTCTCTCTCTGGGGGTTTATTCCTCTCCTGGCTCAGCTGCTCTGGTCTCTCAACAAGGTTAGCTGTAGACTATCAGGCTCTCTCACTTCCCGGGGCCTCTGCCATGTCTATGGAGCCATCTCTATTCCTCTCTGTTCTTCTCCTGCGTGTTTACTTCCCGGGGTTCCAGCACCCAAAATCCACTGTCTTCTCTGCCCCGTGGTTTTCTCTATGAGTCCCCGTCCACCAAGGGGGCAGGGACTCAACGCCCTACTGATGCCCAATCAAAGACTTATTCATTATTTAATCAAGTAAAAGTGAAACCTCTGAATCCAATACAATCTAATATACAAACAGGCCAGTTTACAAACATAATCCAATATCTATTTTTGGAATTCATAAACAATATCAAACTGCTACAATGATGTTCTTTCATCATTTATAACAAATGTGTCACAACAATGTAAGGTGTTGTTGGTGGGATGTTGTATGGGAGTCCTGTATGGTACGCATGATGGTTTTGTTAACTCCCAACTTCTCAAATAAAAAAAAAGAAATTAAAAAAATAATAATGTACAAATCAAGAAAATAAAGACAGAAAACTTACTAGAAAAAAGGCCAAGACACCTTAACTGCCATTTCAAAAAGAACATATCCAAATGACCAACAAACATGCAAAGTTTTTCAGTCTCATTAATAATCAGAGAATTATAAAGCTAAACCAAATGGGATCCTACTATACACCCACCAGAATGACTAAAACTATAAAGAATGACAATATGAGCCTTGACTAGATATGAAGTAACTGAAATTCCCATATACTGCTTGTAGGAGTATAAACTGGTAACAACAATCAAAGTTAAACATGCATACCCTATGACCCAGCAGTTTCATTCTGGGTATGCACAACAGGAATGCATATGCATTTGTACCAGACAACATATACAAGAATGTTCATAGCAGCATTATTTTTAAAAGTGTAAATCTAGAAACAAATAAAACATCTGTCAACAGAAAAATAGATTTTGATAGTAGTGTAATTATACAATGGAGTACTATATAGCCTTAAAAAAGAATCATCTGCTGCTACGGACAACGACAGAAATTAATTTCAAAACAATGGTAAATAGGGGAACAGATGTGACACAGGTGGTTGAGCGCCTGCTTCCCACATGGGAAGTCCTGGGTTCAGTTTTCTGTGCTTCCTAAAAACAAACAACAAGAAAACAAACAAAACAACCAACTTGGGGGGCCAGTGTGGCTCAGTGGTTGAGCGCCGGCTTCCCACATATGAGGTCCCAGGTTCAGTCCCCAGCCCTGGTACCTCAAAAACAACAATACCAATAAAACAGTGGTGAACAAAAGAGTGCATTTATATGAAATTTGAGAGCAGAGAAAACTAATTTATGCTAAAGATTGTGGTTAATTTTGGGAAGGGGCATAAGGAAGACTTTCTTAAGTAATATATTATTTCATATCCTGGGTGGAGGTTATGTGCTTAGGTTCATGTTGTGTTAATTCATTGAGCTCTCCACTTGTGATTTGCACACTTTTCTATTGTATATCAAACTTCAATTGAAAAATATTTTAATATATATACGTACAATGAATTATTATTCAGCCATGAAGAAAAATGAAGTTTTGATACATTCTACACACGGATGAACCTTGAAGACATCATGTTGAGTAAAATAAGCCAGATACAAAAAAGATAAATTTAAGAAATATGTGAAATATCTAAAGGAACAAATTCGTAGAGATAGAATGCAGATTACAGGTTACTAGGGGCTGGAAGAGGGGACAGGAGAGACTGGAGAATTATTGCTTAATGGGTACAGGGTTTCTGTTTGGGGTGATGAAAAAGTTTTTTTGTTTTTTTTTTTAAAGATTTATTTATTTATTTATTTATCCCCCTCTTGCTGCTTGTGTTTGCTGTGTCCATTTGCTGTGTTTTTTCTGTGTCTGCTTATCTCCCCCTTGCTGTGAGGTCTGGCTGCATCAGCCCACCGCGCCGCGCGGGCCGGCCTGCCCTCACAAGGAGGCGAACCCGGGGCCTCCCATATGGTAAATGGGAGCTCTGTCGACTGAGCCACACCAGTTTCCCAAAAAAGTTTTGGTAATGAATGGTGGTGATGGTAGCATATATAATATTTTGAATGTAATATCACTGAATTGTGCACATGAAAGTGATTAAAATGGGAAATTTTATGTTGTATATAGCCACAATAAAAATTTCAAAAGAATTTTTAAAAGGGCAGGCTCCAGTTGTTATTCATCTAGAAAATAGATTAGATATTTGCAAATAAGACAGAAGAAGAGTTAATATCTCTAGTAAACAAAGAGCTTCTACATATTGATGAAGAAAAGACAAGCAGCCCAATAGAAAAATACGAAAGGATATAAATAGGTAGTTCAGAAAACTAGAAATCAGATTGGCCAATTAACCTATGAAAATAAGTTCAAGCCCTGTAGTCATTTGGATAATGTACCCTTTCCCCCATTTATTGTGTGGAAACAAAAAAAGCTAAAAAAGTATAATACTCATTCTTGATTTTTGGCCTATAAAAATAGATGATAAGAGTACACTCACTTTACTTTTGAAAATGTGAATTTTAGGAAAGCATATTCATATTAAAAAGAAAAATACCTTTCAACACAGAAATTTCACTCCTGTAAATAAATTCTATAATGGCTCTACAAGGATGTTTATTTCAGCATTATTTTAATAGCAAGAAACCAAAACCCCAAAATCAACCCAAACCTGTATCAGTAAGGAGATAGTTGAATAAATTGTAGTTTACAATTATGAAATAATATGTGGTTGTTAAAAAGATTATATTTCCATGTAAATTAGGTGCAAAAAAATGCCAAAGAAGTATACAATATGATCTCTAGTTTATAAAACAATAATGAAAACTCCTATATACATGTATATAAGTTTGTATATAATTTTATGAACATGGAGAAAGGTGTGGAAGGATATACACTAAGTTGTAAACATTGGTTACTGTGGAGAATGAGTGAAGGAGGGTTGACCCCAAAAAAGTGTCAGTGAATAAAAGCATGTATAATATGGGTCCATTGATATAAAAAGTTTTTTGGTATATGTATGTGTGTTTGTATGTGTGTGTATGTGTGTGTACTTGCATAGGGAGATTAAGGAAGTGATGATCATCAAAATATTAATGGTGATGTTCTCTGGGTGGTAGAATTTCAGGTGATTTTTACTTTTTTCCCTCCCTTTCTCCCTTTTTCTTTCTTCTGTAATGAGCATGTATTATTTATAATTCGAAACCCAAGCTTTTTTTTTTTTTTGAAAGAATCAAATCTAATAATAAAAAAGGCAAACCTTGGCATTAAAACATCTAAACACACACTGATAGACATACACACATACCTTTAAGGATTTAATTTTTACTGTTGCCTTCAAAGTCCTTTATCTTCTGGCCCTTTTCAACATGTCATTCTTTCCCTCACACACTGTGCTCCACTCATACCAGCTATCTCTTAGGTCTTTCCTGCTTAGAGATTTTGCATTTGCTATTACTTATATCTGGAATGTTCTTTTTCCAGGTTTTTGAGTGACCAATTCTTCATCTTTCAGGTGTTGGCTTAATTGTTACCTCCTTAGAAAGATTTCCCTGAACTTCCCTAAATAGATCCATTTCCCAGCCATTCTCCCCTATTTTCTCTACCCTAGTTCTCTATTTTCTTCCTAGCATTTGCTCTCTAGGAACCATTAATATAATGCCATCAAATTTAGTAGATCACTGTGATATACCTTAGTATGATGAGACAATCAAGATCCCTATGGGCAGGGAGCAGATGTGGCTCAAGGGGTTGAGGACCCTTCTCCCACATGGGAAGTCCTGGGTTCGGTTCCTGGTGTGTCCTGACTAAACAAAAACAATCAAACAACAAGCAAAAACAAAAACAAAAAAACCAACTCAGGGAAGCCCATGTGGCTCAGTGGTTGAGGACGGCTTCCCACATACGAGGTCCTGGGTTCAATCCCTGGCCCCTGGTACCTCAAAAAAATAAAAATAAAAAAGATCCCTATGGGCTAAATTGTAGCACAGGACCAGAGGCAAGATGTAGCCCTGAGGCAAGGTGGTAAAGAGGAACTGCTGTCCCTACCAGGTAAAGTAAAGCTGTGTGCATCAAGTGCCATGTTTTTTTTTAATAACATGATTTGTTATTTTAAAAAGAGAGAGAGAACATATCTGGAAATGCAACTGTATTTGGGGTCATCACTTGACTGAGTTTATAAAAATTTACTGTCATTTTCAAAGACTCATTTATTTTCATAGGCTAAACAGTCAAACTGAGATATGATAAGAATCACCACCCCTACATTTTCCCAGGCTTAGATGGTGGCACTAATCTCTTTGCTTTCCCTAAGGATGTGGTATTTGTTTTGGCTTACAATTTTGGTAAGGGATGACAGCTATAAAGACTTCTACCTATCCCTTCTAATCATAAAGCCATTATTTTATGAGACATGAAGCAAATGTGGATATTCTTCTAGTTCCTGAGTATGTCTATTATTATAATTATCTACTCAGGAACTGAGGAACTAAGTATAGGGTGAATCCTAGGATCCACATCCCCCTCCAGTGAGCTGGAGCCTGATCCTCTTAAGCTTTGCACTGACCACTGGACTACAGTGATGTTCTGGGTCCCCAGAAATTAGTTTGGGTATTTTCTTTTTCCAGTGTGTAGTTACTCTGATCAATTTAGGAAGTGCTAGGGAAAAAATATACTTACTTGTGATATTATCACAGAGGGTTTCCTCAAGGGTGTCTGGCCTCCTCTTTATTCAAGGGGTCCCGACTCATGTTTACTCAGGACTGAGAATTTGGTAAGAAGCCATGACAGCTGCAGTGATTCAAGTCACAGCTCTTTGGCAACCCTATAGTTTTTCAGTTAAACCCCTTCAAGTAGAATCTTAGTGAACTGCCCCATTTATTGAAGTCTTAGGGATCCCAGAATCAGTTAGGCATCAAAAGATGCTTGGAGGTCAAATAATTCGATTACTACTGAAACCCTTTTCCTACTATGCTAAGCAAATCCATCATCATGTTAATTGCAGCTACTTTGCCTTTGCCAACCCAAGATCCTAGTATCCCTTTAAAACAAGGGAGCCTATTTCAATGGCTGATCTCCACCTACCGACTCCAACCTGCTCAGAGCAGCAACAACAGTAAAGAGGTGTGCCTTAGCGTGTGTTTCAACATCTTGGTGAACGGGTCTCTAGGCCCTCTTGGGAGTGGAGCATGGCTCAAGGTTTTAACATATCTTCTTAAGTCTTTGGATTTATTTTCTATATTATATCCAGAAATGTCTGGCATCTCAGTGGCTTCTACAGAAGGCAACTTTTGAGTTCAGGCTTCAACCAGTCAACCAAACAACAATTAAAATCACTTCTAGCTGTTAGAACTAGCACATTGTAGCTAGAGTCTCTGGTCAGTGCTCTCACATTGACAGATTGAATATAATTTAAAATTATATAAAAATTATATTTAGTAAAATTGTTTCTTTTCTATAATGCTCATTTCACATATTATTATCCTTTCCTCTGCCAGAGTGTGACAGTTTGAAGTTGTTTTATGAATCCCAAAAAGAAAAGTATTATGTACTTGAACTAGTCCATTCCTGTGGGTGTGGGGCCCTTTTGATTGGACTATGTCAGTGAAGGCTGACTCGGGCTGGGTCTCCACCCTCTTACTGGAGCTTTATATAAATGGAGACATCGAGAGAGACACACAGAGAAAGGAAGCTGCCATTTTTTATCCTGCCATGTGAGAGAGGACTGGAGGATCACTAGCAGCCAAAGCTTAAGCAGGAAGCCCCTAAAAGGCTATATGGCTGATAACTCATGGCTGAACTAGGGGAAGAAAGCATAGCAGCCAAGACAGGGAGAGGAGGCCCGGAGAGAGACAAGCCCGATGTTGGTTGCCCAAAGCTGAGCTCCAGGAGACGGTGGATTCTGGAGGGGAAGGCAGGGACCTCAGCAGAGATCGGCTGCCATCTTTGCCATGTGGCAGGGCACCAGAATCACCAGTAGCTGACTTTAGTGAGAAAGCATCTCTGATGGTGCTTTGATATGGACATTTCTTCTGCCTCAGAACTGTAAGCTTTTTCCCTAAATAAAATCACCATTATAAAAGCCAACCCATTTCTGGTACTTTGCATCGGCAGCCCCTTGACAAACTAAGAGTTTAAGTTTCAAACTTCTTAAAGGCAAGATCTGTCTGATTTTTCTTTCCATCTATGCCTTTTATATATAAGTGCTCAGTAATTACTTATTCAAATGAAGGGAGTGATGAGAACATCATGGGCTTCTGCAGTGACAGTTCATTGTGTGGATCTGTACCATGCATTGCAAAACATTTATGATTTCTGGCCCCTACCCGCTCAATGCCTATAGCACTCTGGTCATTCCAACAACTAAAACTATTCTCCCCTTCCCTGTCAATTCCCAAAAGCCTTCTGAAGGGATGTTGGAATATTGTTGAGGACCACAGGGCTAGAGTAATTGGAGAGCCTTTTTAAGGGTGGTAGTACCTGTGTTAGACTTTTAAGGATGAGTAGGATTTTTTTTTCCCTGAGGTACCAGGGGCCAGGGATTGAACCCATGACCTCATATGTGAGAAGCTGGCGCTCAACCAGCTGAGCCACATTGGCTTCCTAGAGTTGGTTTTTTCATTTGATTTGCTTGTTGTTTGTTTTTTCAGGAGTCACTGGGAGCCCAACCTGGGACCTCCCGTGTGGGAGGTGGGAGCTCAACCGCTTCAGCCACATCCATTCCCCAAGTAGGATTTTATAACCAGAGAAATTGGGACACAAACAGCATTATAAGATGAGGGAGCATCATGAATGTAGACCCTGACCTGACTGATGAAGTGGTGTGTCTATGTCAGAAAATACAAATAAAGTAGGATAGGTAAAGTAGAGCTCGAAGAGTGTTAATAGAAGCCTGGCAGAAGTGAGAGGAGAGGGGAAACATTCTTTCACTTTAATATGGGGGTTCTTAACAAGGGGTCCATGAGCTTAAATTGAAATTAAAAAAACATTATTCTTGTGGGGACTGGTTGGTGCAGGTGTGATATATTTATTAAATAGTACACAGTAGAGTGTGGACTTGGTAAGGGGTCCGTGTTTTCACCTGACTGGCAAAGGGGTCCGTGGAACAAAAAAGGCTAAGAACCCCTGATCTAATGCATCCTGCGTATTACTGCCAAACTAATTTCCTAAATTAGTTTCCTAATTGCCCTGTTCAACTGTCCACTTTATATTTCCTGCTAGTCTTTATACCTTTGTTTCATGCTCAAGGCATTTTATCTCATAATATCCATCCAACTTTATCTCTTACTACTCTTTAAAATCAATTAGGTATGCCTGGCCAGCTAATAAAACTGATATTTCCTTCCTCCCTCATTGTCAATATGCCCACTTCATGCTTGTATTAATATCTTTGTTACTTTCTAAAATCTATTATGATTTGCCTAAACAGCTGCTGCTTATTAGAATTCTTAGATGCCCTCTCCCTAATGAAACTGGCTCACATCACTACATCTTGAAATCTCCTTTCTCCTTCTTATAGTATTTTTGGTTTTTACCTCAGTATTTAGAACAAAGTGTACATGGCTTTTCGTGCCTCTTATTCTTGTTTGTCAATATAATTTTTATTTTCCTAAAGAACTACGTAAGGCTACAATATATGCTTCACAGTATTTTTTGTAAGACCCCAACATGCTGGGTTTTTTTTTGTTTTTTTTTTTGTCAGTTGATTTAGGCATTGCCTTTTGAATGAAATTATTTGATATAGTAGTAGATATTGAGCACCCTGAAAACTCAAATTCTGTATTTGTAAATAACAAAATTTTAATATTGCAACATTATAGTGTTTCTTATATTTAACTTATCAAATATTTTCATTTGTTTCAATAACTATATTTCATTCTTTTTGAGGGTAGGAACTTTGATGTGTCCCCAACAATACTTAGTAGAGTGCCTTGCTCACAATAACTACTCAATATTTTTCAATGTGATTGCATTTAATGTATTTTTTTTTTTTTTAAAGATTTATTTATTTTATTTTATTTATCCCCCCCCTTGCTGCTTGTGCTGCTGTGTCCATTCGCTGCATGTCTTCTCTGTGTCTGCTTATCTCCGGTCTTGCCGCATCAGCCCATGGCGCCGAGCGAGCGCGGTCCACCCTCACAAGGAGGCGCTGGGAAGCGAACCCGGGC
>JAQZBX010057790.1:0-17860 GCA_029593785.1 Cabassous unicinctus
AAGACAAAAGAGAAAATAAGACACAATTCTTAGGAAGATCCCTGAGTGAAATTATTTTCCTGTGCTGTAGACCCCTTACTGTAGTTGCTACTCACCACCTCAACCATGAATTTTCCTGTCTCTCCCCTACCCCAGAGAAAGGGAGTATAAATGGTTTTTTAGTGTCCTGTGACTCCACTGAATGATGGTGAAGATTCAACATGTCTCTAACAATGAGCATGGGACTCTGATTCAGGAATTTTAAATGCCAGAACCCCAGCCCACCAACCACAAATACCCATAGCCTAAGGAACAACTCCTTACAACACTTCTCCCATGGAGCCAAGTAAAAGTACAAGAATAGGAAATGAGAAACTCTCAAACCTAAGCTCTGAAGAAAAGATAAACAGGTGACAGGAAGAATGGGGCATATGTTAAACAAAGGAGAACTTATCCAAATTGTATTTAAAAGATAAAAGGTCTTGAAGAAGCTGTGCAGGTTAAATGAGTATAGAATGAAAAAGGCAATGCCATGGTGAACAGAGAAAAAATTAGAAAAATAAGAAAAGGGAAGAGAGAATGATATAGGAGGAAAGAAAAGGGAAAAAAAAGAAAATGGAGTGTATATATATATATATATATACATTTTTTTTTTTCCCCAAAAATGGAGTTTAACATATAAGAGATGTTATATTTCTGAAATCTATTCCGGATGATTTCTGAGTGAAGATGGTAGATTGGACACCTTTTTTACTTTTTATCCATTCTAAAACCCCACAGAAATAATAGGGAATTTTTATCATTTTTGAAGCTAGGAAGTAGATGGATGATAGTTAAATGTTGTAGCACGCCCCCAAATATTTAAATTCTAAGCCAGTAGGTAGCAGAATTCTAATTTTTAGGGCAGAATTCCCCAAAGGCTCAGAAATTGGCAGCACCTGGTATGATAAGAAATGTGGGGTGAAGAATGCCATTTAAAATAAGGGAGCTTGATTGTGAATCCGTACAAACAGAGTGAAATAGTCCATATTCCCACCCCCATGCTGTGCAGTCTGGTGACTAATCACCCTCTGTGGTTAGTTGAGTTATGTACCCAGGAATAAAACATGTTCTTAATCTTAATCTCATTCCTGTGGGTGTGGAGCCAGTATAAATAAGACCTCTTGAAGGTGCTATTTTAGTTAAGGTGTGGTCAAATGAGTGAAGTTGGGCCTTACTCTTATTACTGGAGTCCTTTATAAGCAGAAGAAATTCGGACATAGAGAAAGTCATGGAATTGAACCAGAAGTTAAAAGTCAATGGAACCCAGAAGAGAAAGGAGAGGACATTATCATGTGACAGGAAAGCCAAGGAACCCAAAGATTGTCAGCCAGAAAGAACACTACCGGCTCAGGAAGGAAGCAAGCTTTCTAGCCTCTGAAACCATGGACCAATACTTTCTCATTGTTTAAACCAAACCATTGTATGGTATATGTCACAGCGGCCCGGAAACTAAGACACCCTCCCTGAGGCAGATGATGGAGGATTTTCTGGAGACAGTAATACAAGAGGGTCTGTGTACTGTGGCACACAAAGCACCATTGGGTTTATCACACTGAAAACAAGTAAATGAAGGAAGTATATTTGCATTCTAGATACTGAGACTCCCATTCCAGCCTTCTTTCCTCTTTGAGCTCCTAGAATACTGGCAGCCATGTCGTCATCCTCCCGCAAAATATTAGAAATATTTTCACTGGGAATTTGACCAGCCAAAGAAAGATTCTGAAGATCTTGAGACTGGAAGGCACCTGTAGCTAATGCTTTTCAATCCCCATTCACATGCTAAAGTCCCCTAAGCAGCTTGCTGATCCTTTACTCCTACATATCAACAACTAACCAAGGAACATGGGAGAAAGGTGGAAAACCCTCCAAACAAAACTCATAAACAGAACAAAACAACTTGAAGGAAATATAAATAAAAAATAAAAAGAGAAGTCCGACCCAAAATAGGAATTTAGCAGGATCAATGAAACAGGTGGCATGAGTCATAGAACTAGCTTTTAATTAAAAAGGATGCTGTGGATTTTGGCATGAACTGGACTCGTTATAGGCAATTTTAGAATTTCTCAAGCTGAAATCCATTCTAGAGGGTTCTTAATCAGAATGGACTTATTTTGATAGTTGATAATCTATCTGAGTATTTAACACATTGCTGTTGGAATTTTGCTACCTAAGTCACAGTTAAAAAAATTCAAAGAGGTAAATCAATCCTAGAAAACTGAAAAACAAATATCTGTCATTAACGTCTTTAAAGAGATACAATATGAAACAAAAATAGAATACTATCTAAGAGACAGTTGGAGAATAGAAAAAAAAAATTCTTGGAAATAAATTTGATAGTAAAATACAAGCTGAACAGAAGTATTGGAATATGAAATTCAGGAGCTCTTCCTCAAGGAGACAAAGAGATGAAATTTAGGGGAAAAAAGTAAGAAAATTAGAGAGCCATTTCTGAAGGGTGGCTATGTGAAAAGTTGTAGAATGGAGGAAACAAGGGGAAGAAATAAAAAAAACAGTTCAAGAGGATTTCACAAAAGTGAAGGGCATGAGACTTTTAGGGTGTATTAGTCAGCCAAAGGGGTGCTAATGTGAAATACCAAAAATGGGTTGGTCTTTATAAAGGGTATTTATTTGGGGTAGAAGTCCACAGTTACCAGGCCATAAGCATAGGTTTCTTCCCTCACCAAAGTCCATTGTCATGTGTTGGAGCAAGACAGCTGCCTACATTTGCCCAGGGTTCAGGCTTCTTGGGTTCCTCTCTTCCCAGGGCTGCGTTTCTCTCTGGGCTTAGCTCCTATTTCCTCCACAAGGTCAGCTGTAGGCGATCAGGCAAATGGCTTGCTTCGCTTCTCCTGGGGCCTTCTTTCCAACATCAAAACTGCTTCTCAAAAGACTGCTGCTACTCTCTTCTCTCCCTTGCCTTTTATATTCGATTCCCCACCCACCAAGGGGTGGGGCTCAATGCCCTAATCATAACCTAATCATGCCCAGATTAACAGATCAGTTTACAAGCATGATCCAATTATATTTTTGGAATTCATAATTACATCAAATTGGCCAACGGTTGCATAGGGTGTGAGTGCTTAGGAAAGAGAATGAAAACAAATATGATTAGGCACATCATCTTGAAATTGTAGAACACACAACCAAAAGAAGATTCTATAAGCTTGGAGGAAAAGGAAGATTACAACAAAATTCACAAAGTGCATCAATATCTGAATGATTTTAGTCTTCACAGCAACAGTGGAAGTTAGGAGGCAATGGAAAATTGCTTTCAAAATCTAAAGGTAAGTGATTTCCAACCTAGATTTTGACACACAGCCAAATGATCAATTGAGTATGAAAGTAGAACAAAAATGTTTTAAATTTGCAAGGTCTCGAAAATTTTTAATTCCCAGGCACCGTCTTCCAGAAGCCACTGGAGAATATGATCTACTAAATTTAGGTAATAAATAAGGAGGAAATTGTGGCGTCCAGAAAAAGAGGTTCTATTACTAAAGAGCATTAAGGGGTGAAGGTGTCAGCCATGGGAATTTTGAGGATGAGGGCTTTGTACTCGAGCTGAGAGGATGTTCTGAGACAGACTTCTTCAGGAAGATAAGCTGATAAATTACCCAAATCATCTGAACATCTTGAAAGGAGATTTATATAACTAGAGAACAGTTTGAAGTTGAATTCGTCATAATGGCAAGAAGAACTGTGAAATCAGACAAAAATAATAATAACCTAGGTAATTATCAGGAGCAGATCCAGATTTGGGGAGCCTGCAGCTTACACAATTTTAGGAGACTTTTTTGAACAAATAATACAAAATTACAAATTCAATTTTAGG
This sequence comes from Cabassous unicinctus, assembly GCA_029593785.1. Taxonomy (NCBI): domain Eukaryota; kingdom Metazoa; phylum Chordata; class Mammalia; order Cingulata; family Chlamyphoridae; genus Cabassous; species Cabassous unicinctus. Next base: position 3,851 of record JAQZBX010057790.1, read on the forward strand.
TATCAGAGGAAATATTTATTTAGAATAAGAAAAGATAACTATAAAAAATCATACATTTTAAAATGCTGACAAATATTGAAAGTGTAACAAAATCTACAGACTTTCTCATTGTAAAATTGTTTTTATTAAACTGACTGATACATTCCTATAATACCTTTTTTTCTACTTTTCAAGTTATCTCTTCATAGGACAAAGATATTGTAATAATAGAATTGCAAGATATTTTAGTCTTTTCTCTAGCATAATTAATAAACTTTATTTATTTTGTATTAATGATGTCTTAGAAGGTTTCTTTCTGCATCACCATTCATTACTGGGATTGTCAGATGAATTTGTTTGATTGTTGTCAAATTTGGGAAAACCACTATCAAATTATTTCATATATGAACTATAAGACTTCAGGAAATGTCAATGTTTCATGTGAATAACTCATTTTTGGGTTGAAAAACACATGGTGAGTTTATAATTGTCTATGGCACATTACTGAGTACATTCTATGAGGAGAGAACTTTCCTAGGTGTCAAGAGAAGGGAAAGGTATGCTCACATTTTAATATATATGATGATTAAAGAATTTCCTCATAGCCAGGTTCTGGCTCCATATATTTCAAACCTGTGTCTCTTCCACTACCCAATTACTTGCAGTACCAGGTCTCAAAGGACACTTTGACCTCAGGGTGATAGCTCTGTCTTGGGCTGGAGCAGTTGGCAGTTGGAGGCAGGAGTATCCCTGGAAGTCATCCCTACACTAGGATGGCTAGTAATAACTCAGCTAGACACAAAGTGACTTCAAACTGCACGTAGTCCATTAAATCCAAACTAAATATATCCTTAACTTAACTCCCACTTAATCTGAGTGCCCCAAAATGCCTGTTGCCATTCCAACACTCCCTGTACAAGGAGAAGTGAGAGAAAGAGGAAGTTGGAGTGAAAGAGATTATGGTCTCAATCAATATGGTTAAACTATCTCTTTTCAAATTTTTACAGACATATAACCATGTGAGCACATTAATAGGACTCTTCCCAGGGTTATGGAGGGTCCTGCATAAATAAAGGACCAGAAGCTCAAGCCTCAAATCTCTTAGAAATTTCTACTTATAGGTATTAATGATCATAACCTACACTTACTATGTATGAGGTACTCGGTTAAACAATTTATCTATGTGGACTTGTTTAATCCTCACAATGCTGTGAAGTAACTACTAATTTTTACCCATGTTTCCCATATAAAGAAATTCAGGTTAAGTGAGTAGACCTAAGTTACACAGTTGGTAAGAGACGTAGTGGGATTTAATACAGTCTGGGTCCAGAACCCTTGTTCTTTGCCACCATTCTATTTTACTTCTCCAGGAAGAACAGAAAGTGAGGTACAAAGGGAACTAATCATATGTTCTATATTTCTCAACTGTGAGTGACCATATTAGTGTAGCCTTCATACTACACAAAATTAGAATTATATATGACTATGAAGGATAGTGCTTTTGTTGGGTAAGAGGAAAGAGACCTAAATCCTGTCTTCCAAAGTGAAATTTTAATAGTTAATAAAGTTGAAATTCAAAGAATAACAATTGAAACATATTATTTAAAAACTTCGAGATAAAAACGCATGCACACACAAGAATGAACTAAATGAAGGAAAAGTGTTTGCATGGGAGGAGGGGAAAAGAGTGGAAGCAAGACGCTTTTTAAAAAAATGAAACCTTGACTTTCTAAACTATGTATTTGTTTAATTTTGATGCAAGTAACGATAATGCAAATCCTTTTTAAGAAAATGTGGAAGTACTTAAACAGACCATTCATTCAAGGAAACAAGATATGAAATTAAGTTGATTAACAAAAACAAATAATTTAATGGAAATAGAATGGTGTTAAGAAAACAAATTGAGGTTCTAAAAATACCATTAAAAAACTAATAGATTAGAATAAGCAAGAAGCAGAATAGTAGTTTATTTGAAAACCAGAAGAGTGAGAGGAAATGCTCAGAACAGTTCCTTTGATTGAAGAGTTAAAAAAGAGATCAAATCAACTAGCTGTATAAACTAAAAATGGAGGGTAAGTCACTGCTGATGCAAAGTAGGAATACTGGCATTCCAAAAATATAATAGAAGAAAAATTTCCTGAAACCAAGGAAGAACTAAATCTAAAGATAAAATAAAATTAGCTGGCCTCATATTTCTTCATAACATGATTCAAAGAAAAGGCAATAAAGAAGAATTTAAGGGACAGTGTAACTCAAGATTTTAAATATCTGGCCAAGTTTGTTGTTCACAAAAAAAGGCAGCGTATAAGTATTTACAAAGTTTCAGGGACTTGGGGAATTAGTTCCGTTGAGCTGTTCATAGAGAAATATTTGATGATAAAAGACAGCCAGTCAAGTTCAAGAGTAAAGACCATGGATGAACAGTGAACCTGCTGTGAAAATTGTGTTTACAGAATAAAATGTAAATGCTTTAAATTGGGATAAACATATTACTCCTAAAAATGGAGAGTTTGGGGAAGGAGACAAGAAAGGAAGAGGATAAGGGAGATAGTTCTTCATCTTCCATAACAAAGTGATAACAGATTCTGTTTAAAACTGATAAATTATTATTTTATTTAAAGATACAAAGTAAACCACTAGAAGAATTAAGTCAATATTAGAACAGCAGTTCTTTCCATCAGTGATTATGTTTGGTATCTGCTAGGATGGCAAAAGCCTGATTTTTTGTCATCCATGTTTCTGTTCTTTTTATTTTATAGTCTGTAATTTCCCCAGGCATATTCATTTCCTGTTTGATATCATTGGCTCAGTCACTTAAAACCACATTAAGAATTAGAAATTTCGTTTTGTATTTTATTTTTGTTTGTGCCCATTCTTTTTGTTTATATATTGTGGACATAAATATTCTATAAGTTTCCATACTTTCCAATTTCTATAAACATCTCACCATCTTTAGTAATTTCATGAAAGTTATCAGAAGGTTAGGTTTCCCTGTGTACATAAGCTATGTTTTGGCCCTTTGCACCCACGTTTCCTGAATCCTAAAATTAGATACTTTGGGTAGAGAGCACTGCAGTTTCATAAAGAATACCTTGTTTCCAGGCACTCTCACCCCTAGAGTGGTTCATTGGTTCATAGGTTTGGCTCAGTACTTGAAATTACCCCTGCAGGTTAACACAGTTTTCTGTGTTGGAATCCTAGTCAACATGTCAGTCTCCTCCCTCCCTTAGGATGAGTTCTTTCTCATGGGCAACGCAGTTAGTCTGTAACTTGACTCTTCTCTACCATGGAAGCTTCCCATTGATCAGACATGGTTTTACTACGTTTGAACTGCAATCTATTTCTCATGAGATGGACAAGTTCTTCCCTAAACATCTCCTAGCTCCCGGGCTCCCCCACTTTGGGACTCAAATGTTAATTTCTCAGGAAAGCCTTTCTTGACCACACTGTTAAATGGGCAAACCCCACTCCCACTCCCAGTGGCTTTCTCTCTTTGCTTTCCAAAGCACATATTGCTCTTTAATGAAATATATATGTCTTCCTCATCTTCTTTGTTTATTTTCTCAACAATGAGTTCCACAATGGCTGGGTGTGTGTCTTCTTTGTTCATTGCTCTGCCCCCAGCACCCAGAACAGTTCTTAGCCCATAGTAGGTGCTTAGTGAATCACTGTTGAATGAAAGTACCCAGGAAGATGGCAGTGGTGGTCTTCAGAAGAAAGAAGAATTTAGAGTCCTGCTCTGTCCTGCTCCAGACACTTTCTAAATACTTAGAAATTTACTTTGATGGAATTTTTCAAACAAGATAGACTTTCCTAGTGACTCACTTTATACAGACTTCCCTGCCTCCTTGTCATATGTTTCAGGAAATGTTCTCCTCTCCACACTCATCCACTCTTGTGTCTTGAATCATTGCCTCTGACATATTTCTGTGGTTTATCTTCCCTTTAGTTGATCAGCATGTTCATTTTCTACAGACAGTTTATACGAAGCACAGAAGACTGGTTTTGGGAAGGGTAGAATTCTCATTCATTTAGCAAGTGTTCTCTAAGCCCTTTGCTTAAGGAGTTCTTATTTTAGTTGGACAAATTATATTATGTGCATAAGACTTACAGTTAAGGGTAAAAGTCAATGTTTTTTTTGTGATGGGAAATATTAAATATAAATTTGGTTTTCTAACATCTCCTGTCCTTCACTCCTTGAAGGAAGTGAGCCCAGGAGGAATATCCTCTAGTTTTGTAGAGCTTGAAGGACATAGGAACTACTAGGATAAAAAATCCAGAAATTAAAGAAGTGAAAGGAAAGGGGAAGTCAAAGAGGAAATTGGGGTGGTAAAAACTAGAGCTGGCCCAGGCTGGGATTTGAAAAGAATAGTTATAGAAGCGTGAGCAAATCCCACAATTCCCATGCGATGTGAGATTTGGGGAAAAAATAGAAAAAAGAAGACTTCAAAGACATTTTTCCTGTATGTTTTGAGACTTTTGCCTAACCCAAACCCCTTCTTTCAATGTACATTGTAAAATTTTCTAAAGACATTTTTTTTTAATTTTAAGAAAAAGTAGAGTAAGAAAAGTTAATTTATAGCAACATTCCAAATTCAAACACCTACAAAGGAGCAATTTGATAGATTAAGACTGACAGCAATTACTAAGGGTTGGCTGCAGGCATAAGTAAGAAGGGACAATCTAGGAAGACTTCCATGTTTCTACTAGACCATGATGACCTTCCTTGAGAAAGAGGAGAAGACTGGAGATTGGGGGAGGGAAGCTATGCCTTAGGGACATTATGGTAGAGAATCTTCTAGGCGATAGTGGGTGTTTCTGAAGATCTGTGAGGAGGAAAATATGATGATGATTTTATTTAGGTTATTTTGGCAGTAACCTACCACTTACATTTTGAAGTGGGTAGAGACAGGGCTTCACGTGTATATGTGTGTGGAAGTGTGCACTAAGAGATTGTCAAGAAGTGTTACTATGAATGGCTTCATAAAAATTGTTCATTTCCTTTACATATGCAAAATTAGTGTCTTCTTGGGTATGACTCTATTTTGTGGTGCCTTGACAGATTTATTTAGAGGAGGACACCTCCAGTTTCATATGGTAAGTCAATAGAAAACAGGATTTACAAATGAAATGCATTTTGAGGCAACTTACTTGGATAGAGTCTGTGTTGAATTGTTGGCTCCACATGTCTTGTCCTTCTCTTTCTGATAGTTCTTTGCCTTGCTGCAGACTCTAAGGAGGTGTGGCATAGCTCCAAAGAGGAGGGAACACTGACAATGTTTTCTACAAAGAGCAGAGAAGGATATATTGTTCTTAATATCTTCCTGTCAGGAGTCAGTTAAATCAATTTTAATGGGTGTTTGAGTTGCACACAGAGCTGGTCTTGTGACGGGAGAGAAAAGTAGGGTTTTAGGGACCTAAACTGTCACTATTGCTTGCTCAAAACTCTGCACACATGATGTTAATTCCACATGAGAATTGTATCATTATGTCCAGACAGTGTCCTAGGGAAGCAATCTATTCTTAATCTCTTGGCAGGCGTAATTCTTGCTAGCCTTATGCTACATGCTCTACATTCCCAGCTTAGTAAATAGTTTACCATCACCAATATCTTCATTCTCACCTCTATCACCCTCACCACCACCTCCACCACCACCTCCACCATCACTATCCTCATCGTTAATACCACCATACAGTCATCATCACCACCACCATCAGCAGCCTCACTACTGCCACCACCATGCCATCAACATCACTGCCACCATCTCCACCATCACCAATATCCTCACCATCATCGCCATCCTCACAATCACCCTCACCACCACCTCTACCACGACCTTGACCACCACCATCATCACCACCATCACCACCACCATCACCACCATCACCACCCTCACCACCATCCTTAACATCACCACACCATCACCACCACTGGCATCACCATCACTAACACCTCCACCACCACCTCGACCATCACCATCATCATGACCACCCCATCACCATCACTACCAGCATCACCATCACCACCACCATCACCACCATCACCACCACTCTTACCTCACCACCACCCTCATTATCACCACCACCATCAACACCATCATCACCCTCACCACCCCCTTAACACCATTGCTTCCCTCATCACCCTCACCCCAACCCTTAATGACACCACCTCCATCATCACCACCATCACCACCACCATCACCGGCCTCACCAGCCTCACCATTGTCACTATCATACCATCACCATCACCACCACCATCACCACCCCATCACCATCACCATCATCCTCACCATCACCCTCCCCACCACCTTCATCATCACTCTTACCATCACCACCACCCTCATTATCACCACCACCATCAACACCATCATCACCATCATCACCACCCTTAACAACACCTCCTCCATCATCACTGCCATCACCACCACCATCACCAGCCTCACCATTGCCACTATCATATCATCACCATCACCATCACCATCACCATCCCATCACCATCACCAGCATCAATACCACCTTCACCCTCACCACCATCCTCACCATCACCACCATCACTACCACCACCACCACCACTCTTACCATCACTACCATCCTCATTATCACTATCACCTTCAACACCATCACCATCACTACCGCCATAACCAACACAACCACCATCATCCCCCTTACCACCCTCACCATCACCACCACCACGACCACCTCTACTCTCACCACCAATATCACCAACAGCACCAGCAGTTATTTCTGAAAACATACTCCTTGCTAGGTTCTATGCTAAAAGTTCTTCACATGCACATTCTCCTTTAATACTAACATAAACCCTGTAAGGCCAATATTCTTAGTTGAATTGTGCCCCTAATACCATGTGCAGAACATGGCACATATAAGGTCCTCAATAAACATTTTTTGATTGAATGTATATTTGTTTCACAGATGAGGAAATGAAAGTTCAGAGAGGCTAAGTAAATTTTCAGAGTTCAAACAGTGAGTCATTGGTGGAGCCAGCATCAACACAACATATGTTCTCTCACTTCCTAGCACTAGCACTACCTCCTGGCACTACCTGACCCTCCAAACTCCACACCCTTTTTACTCTTCCTTCCACTTCAAATGCCCTTCCTCCCCTTTTCTGCCATTTGAAATCCATCCTGTCCTCATTCTTCATGTCTTAGTTCAAATCTTACCTCTACCCCAAGGTCTTTTCAAATTTCCCCATTTGGAATTAAGTCCCCTTCCTCCTTATTTCCATGGCAAACTGTTTGCCTTTGTCTTAGATCCTTAAAAATGTCTGTACTTTGCTTACCTGTGCATAGGATTGCTTTGCTCAGTGGTGTGTTGATGAGGTGAGGGGATGGCTGTGTTTTACAGCTCTTTCAAACTTTTCTCTGCTTGTCTAGCACATCACTTTTCCTACTAGGTGTTAAAGCAACATTTATGGAATTAAATGATATTTACCCAGAAGCATGAGTGAAAGCTAGAGTAGCTTGGACCATGAGGAGAGGGTGGGACAGCCAGCAGAGGTCCTGACACCTGGTGGGAGAGAAAAGAAGCAGACTGGCCAGCTGGCCAGGGAGGGTACCAAAGACAAACTTTGCCTGGTTAACAATAGACAGAAGGCTGGTCCTGGGTACACACAACATCTTTTATAAATAAAACTGTTTTATTCATGGTGAACCAGAGAGAGGAAGAAACAACAGGTGCCAACAATGAATAGACTGTTGTTAGTCCATTTATTGATTGGAAACCAATCCTGTTCTATCAAGGGGCCTTTGCCCAGGGGTAATTTTTACTTTTTAGTGCCATCTGCACCTGTGGCCTTTGGACCTGGTGTTTATGACAGATGGACTAGACCGTGTTTGTATGTTTAGTGGGTAGCTTTCCTTTTGCGGAGCTCCATGCCACCATCAGCCGTGGCACAGACCCAGTGGGCATGTGTTGATGCAGGCCATGTCTGCATCCATTGTCCATTAATGTCCTTGGAGACTCACACTTCCCAGTTGGGTCCACTTATGACCCATCAGTTCTCTTCCTTGCCAGGTCATTGTCCCTCAGCATATAATGCTCAATGACAAGCAGATAGATGGGGAAGGGTACATTCACTCAAATGACTGAATCAGACACGGTTCTATAACTTTATCAATGTCTCTCTTTATCAGTACATTCGCTTTACAGATATTATTTTAAGAAAGGAATTTCCCGATTGTTTTTTTTTTTTTTCTTTCTTTTAAAGAAAATTTAAATACATCTTGTTCACTAGTATCTGGGAGGGGAGCCTTTTTTTAAATTCATCTTGAAAGATAGAGTAATGTGTACCTAAATATTGCACTTTGGACTTTTTTAGAGAGACCATTGCCTGCTGGCTTCATTGCTTTTCCTGCTAACAGATTGATAAGTCAGATTTTAGACCAGTGCCAAGTAAATATTTGCCCAATGGCCATGGGAACAATAACTAGGGAAGTGTCTCACGTTGAAGCTGTGTTATCCTGGAGAAAGAGATGGGATGTCAGAGACTAGCACTCCACTTCCTATCCTTGAGTTGCCTCCACTTGTCTGCAAAGTCCTGCTTGCAGAGGCCAGCAGTTTTGTGAATCAGCCCATTTTAGAGCTGTCAGTTCTTTCGCTCCAGAATCACTCACTGGTCATTCAGTGCCCATCTCTAGCCAACCAGAAGAGAATATTCTCTTTGGAACAGAGGGGGAAATGGTAAAACACATCTCTCCAGATATTTAAATGTTTGTTTAAACTTTTTTTTTTAATTGAAGTAAATATACAGAAAAGTAATGCACTCTCTGGGAGCTGGCCCCAAGTCTAACCACGTCGCTCCCTCTACTGCCCCTGATGTTTCTTGGCTTTCAGTGGAGCTGACAGATCAGACAGGAAGGTCAACCCACTTCTAAGCAGAGTGGGAAATACCTTGTCAGGTCACCTGAGGGACAGTGGGGTAGAGACCACTCAGCGTGCAGCTTCTGGGGACCGAGGGTGCAGCCATGCCATGGGAAGGCTGCACACAACCAGCTTGGCCTGTTTTTCAGGGTCCACCTTCTCACTGTGTGTGTGTGGAGGTGGGGGTGATTTGCATTTTCAAGGTGTGATTCAAGGTAAATTACTTAACCTCTCATCTCTGTTTTCCAGCCCGCAAAATGGGGTGGTTTCAGATGAAACGAGTTATCGTATGTAAAGCACTGCTCCGCTCTGTAGGGAGGAGCCTAATGTTGACGGTGCTCCCGCTTCTCAATTTCTCCTTCTCTAGCATGCCTCAAATCTCTTCGTTCAGAAAACCTTATCAAGTCCATCTCTGAAACACACCCCACACTTTCGCCAAGGAAAACCCACCTCTGCTATAAACCTACTGAGACAGACTCCTCACTGAGCTCCTTGACCCCATTCTCTTCTGCTGTCATGCACAGTGCTCCTAACAGGTGAATATTTCTTGCTACTCCCTTGCTCAAACCTTTCAGGGATTCTCATTCCTCTCAGGTTAGAGTCTGAGCTCCTCAGCCCTTCTTCTTCCTCTTAATTATCTAGCATCCCCAGTCTCAACCTCAGCCTTTCTTCTCTGGGGCCTTTGGCCATGCCTGTCACCTGCATGGTCCACCTTCTCACCAGCACCCAGCATCGCGATCCCTTCTCCTGCTGCAGGTTATCATTTGGGAGCCACCTTCTGAGTAAGGCCTTCCCAGACCACTTCTTCTCAATGGATGCCCCAGCTCTTTTTTTTTAAGCCCTGTGTCTTTCCTTCATAGCACTCATTACTGCAGTGCTCTGCTATTATGCATAGGCAGAATCACCCAATGAAAACCACAAGGCTAATGGGGCAAATGAGGTTAGGGCACAACACTCAAAACTTCATCAGTAACATGCTAAAAAAAATGATGGAATCTAATAAACACCATAGCACACCTTACCACATGTTAAATGGTCAAGAAATATCTAAATGCTACACTAAATATGGCACTTTACCTTGAAAGGGTCTGAAGTTTGCTTGTGGGAGTGGGTCTTGGAAGGGTTGCAACATTCCAAGCTGGTGGAAGGAAGGTTGTCTGAAATTGGAAGGAATGCTACAACACCCCATGTGGACGGAGCTGGCTCACAACACACTCAGTGAATTGAGGTAGTGGGGAGACGTTCAAAGTTATGCCTAGTTGTGTTCTGTGTTTTCCTACTTGGCCCCACTCAGCTGGGTTCAGTTTTCTATGTTCACCTAGTATTGCTCATAGATAATATTGCAGGTAAGCAAAACAAAACTTGCCTTATGCTCAAATTGCTCCCTAATATATCAGTCGTGTTGGAACAAATTTGCATTTTCAAAACAAGATTCATAGCAAAACTGACTGTACCTAAAATAATTTTATTTATTTGAATTGTTTCATCTCTTGGCCCCACAGGAATGTACCCAGCTCAAAGGCAGACATTGGGTTAGCATTTTCACTGTAGTATGCTCTAGAGTAATTCTTGGCATAAGGGAGGGGTCAGTAGTTGTATGCCTGTGAATAAGTAAATGAAAGCTCTATCAGTGTCAATTGAACTAATTAAAAACAAATGTTATGGGCTTAATGCAAACTCTAATATGTTGATATTGTTATGTGTAATTATATTTTAAGGCAAAAAGCAAAAGCAAAGCATATACTCCTTTAAAAAAATGTTATATATAGTCTTTGATTATGTCACTTTTACTTAAAACTTTCGAAGGTACCTGTTTCACAAACGAGTGTTTTTCTTTTATCTTTTTGCAAAATATTTTAAGGTGTCAAAGTATTTATTCAAACATCTCTGATAGGTGAAACAGTGTACTTATGTCTCTATTTGTATCATGCTAACTCTAGGAACTTACATTTTTCATCCCTGTTATAACACTGGTTTGAGAAAATCAGCATTCAGTATAGCCTTTTAAAATGGTGGAATAATGAGGTTAAAGAAAATGAAATTGAGTACCGTAACAGCCAATGTACAGCTGACTGTGAGGGACCAGAAGCAATCTTTTCCACAAAATAATGAAGGAGAGAAGAAAAGAGGAAATATGCTAAAGATAAACTTGGATGAGAGCTCTAGAAGATTATAATATTCCATTATATTTGCCATTGGTTGAGCCTTTTGGACTGGACTTTTTCAAGTTAGAGGTAAAACTTCAAAAAAACAAAGAAATGGAAGGAAGGAAGGAAGGGAGGGAGGGAGGAAGGAAGGAAGGAAGGAAGGAAAAAAGATATAGGATGTTAAGAATATAGATTATTATTCTAGGATATTGTGGTTATTACCCGGTCTTTAAAGTGGTCAGTACAGTAGGAGGTTGCTTTGACTAGCTGGTTTTTTCTTGACCCTTACACAAACTCCATTAAAGTGATAATTTGAGAACCTGGGTGTTTGAAAGTTTTTAAGAATTATCCTCCATTTTGAAATAAAATGAAGTATACTTTCTTTTAATGAACAAAAAATATATACTTATGTATATTCATGAAATTTCAGAAGAGATGGCTTGGGCTGCGTTGAGAGTCATATTCCTTTATAAAACTAATATACTGTAGGATTAATTTTCGCATCAAGAACAGAAATTTTACCCCCTTCTTAATCATTCTATAATTCTTCAAATTGTCTCATTCTTTAAAAAAAAAAAACAATATTGAATTTTCTTATTATAAGAATGGCACAAACACATTTGGAAAGTACAAAAAGTCCAAACAATAAAAACAGTAATGCTATCACATAGAATGATACTACTGTTAACATTTTGGCATTTCATTGCAATCTTTTGTGTATTTACATTTTAACATAGTTGAACATATTATGTATATAGCTGTGTGTTTCTTGCTTTTTGAGGGTAAACTAATTGTATAATATAAATTCTACTGTGGCATTAAATATGCTTTATAAAAATAATTTTAATGAATGTGTAATGTTTGACTTATTTTATTTAACCAATCTTCTATTGTTTGATGGAAATTTGCATTATCTACAATTTTTCTGTGACAAATGAGGCCTGCAGTATCCACGTGTGTATCTTTCTTTACATGGTAGATTCTTTCCCTATAATGAAGCCCCAGGAGTGGGCTTCCTGGCCCTGAGGAAGCGATGAGAGCCAGGAGGCTTTGCCTGTTTGTCTGTGAAGGACCCTTCCCTTCACTAGACATGGCCGAGAGAGAATCCGGATTTCCTTTTTCCCAAACTCAAACACAGAAATTTTCACTATAGTCCTCCTGGCCCGTACCCTTCAGCTTCTATTTGAATACTTGTAGCTCCCAGGACTGTTATTTTCCCTTTTATTTTCTTCACTGAAAGAAATGCAAATAGTAATTACATGTTTGCTTCTTTGCATTAGCTTCGGGGAGGTGTATTTTTAACACATGAACTAGAAAACACTCCATTTTTTTCTGTTTGTTTGTTTTTGTTTTCTCCATTTGTTTACGGTGAGTCAGGTGAGAGGCTCGTGAGCAGGAGAAAGCCAGGCCCACAGGAGAAGTGGGAGGAGGAAGCTATGGAGTCCATCTTAGAGTGTTTCATTCGCTCTTCTCTTGATAGCTATGTCAGATATTACATAGATAGAGCATTAACAGTAGTTGTTAGTAGTTATCTTAGCCATGATAAAAATTGTGTGAGGGAACCAACTCATCACTGCCAATTTTTACTTATATTTATGCTCTGCACTGCCGGTTCAATCTTGCCAATCAAAATTCTAGATGTCAATTCTTCTAAAGTTAACCTTTCAGAGTCTCACTTTTCTGTCATTAAACTGGGCCTTAGGGTTACTGGAGAGATGAAATGAAATCTCTGAGGTGAAAATACTCGTCAATGTAAGGTGGAATTATTATTAACCAGACAGTTCTCTTCAAATAATTAACTGCAAGTGCAGACAATTGAATTTCAGCTTCTCCAACAATACCTAGTGCATCGAATAACATTCTAGTATGTTCAAAGTACTGAGGAAAACCAAAGTTGCATGTGATGTGATCTTTAAAAGATCTAGTGATGCAATGGTCTGCCCCAAATCCTACGCCTTCTTTAATAAATAGTTAAAATATTGCTTCTTCAGTGGAGGCTTCCCTGAGCAACTTTTCCCCAAATGTCATTCTAATTGCTTTCTCTTTATCCTTATCTTTTCATCCCCTTCTGGCGACCCTCATTTGTTTTTACCATGCCCCTTAGTTTTATGCATGTGCAAGTGTGTGTGCACAAGTGTGTGTTGTGGGGAGGCTGGTGAAGCGAGGGGCTGTCAGTGGAAAATGAAGCTGGACAAGGAATTTGGAGCCACATTATGGAATTGATATTTGACTGCTTTGCTCCCGAGATCTTGTCTATAAATTTTCTGCAAAATTTTAGAAAAGCAGTAGTAAAACCAGTCAGCTCTTAGAGACTCTGCTGCTGAAATCAGGCCTTTCTCCTTTGATTTCTACCAAAAATAACCAATGATGGGATGCTAATTGCCAGGAAATAGAAGTAACAATTGTGCTTATATTGCAATTTTTAACATTACTCTCCCGTTTAATGTTTTTTCTGAAATATCCAAGTCTGATTTATTGACTGGACATATAAGAACAGAATGTTTGAACCATATTCTGAGTATGAAGTGAAGGCATATTTTCGTAGTAAAGAGTGTTTAAAAGTGAAAAAAAAAATCTCAAAGTGATGTCTGCCACCTACGCTTTTTCAGTCTTTTGTTTGTTGATTTCATATTAAGCAGAACACATGGTTTAACTTTTAAAATATTTCTTTCTGTGTATTCTTCCTGGAGAAAGAGCAAGGAAAACAGATCAGGCTAATAGAAAGTGTTCTTTCGTCTTTAAATGGCTAAACAGAAGGGCACATTCAGTGCTGCACCTGCCTGTTTATCTTCTTGATAAAGTTAATTTGAAGGCCGGTTCCTGAAATGGAAGTCTCCCTTTAAGCTTTCTCTTTCTTTCTAGTTTCAAAACAGGAAAGGCTAAGGGCCTGCAGCCTGGGTCAGGGGTAGAGAAAGACAAGGCAATCTTCACAGTGGAAGGTATTTTTGGAAAGAGTGTACGCGCTGCCCCTCGACAAGTTTCAGGGCAGCTTTGCTCCGCC
>JAQZBX010057791.1:0-17902 GCA_029593785.1 Cabassous unicinctus
GGGAGCTCTATCGATTGAGCCACACCCGCTTCCCTATTTACTTTTATTTCAGAGCATTGAAAACCCTGACTTGTCAAAACTGGAGTACTGGACTAGGAGATGCTACCTCAGTTTTCAAAAAGAGGGGAGGATTTAGCCTAACAAACTTTGAATGTCACTGCTAAAGAGAAATTTTAACAGCCAAAATCTCAAAGCATAGATGAGGGTATTTAGGGAGGAGATAACTTACTAAAAACTAGGGATGGAACACTTTTCTTTTCATGATTTGGTTACTAAAACGGCAGAACAAGAGAAGACAGCAAATACAGCAAATTTGGATGCCAGTAGCAATTTGACAATTAAAAAAATTATATTTCATTGGAAAAGACATGTGTTGTAGCTGATGATATATTAAGTGAATTCTTAATTTATACCACTACACCTGAAGGGCCTGTTGATTATATCCCTGTTATCTTGCAGGAAATAGGTCTCTGGTGGTATCTCAGTATGCTGTTGCATTTAATATTTTTATCACTGCTTTGAATGCTGACATATAAGGAATTCTTATTAAATTTGAAGACTGCATGAAGCTGAGAGTATAACAAATACGTTGAGTGACAGAATCAGCATCTAAAATGATCTCTTTAGGCTGCAAAGCTGACTTGTATCCAACAAGATGAAAGTTGTCTGGAATAAATGGAAGTACTATGTTTAACTTTTTAAAAATGCCATTGTGAATATTTAGGACTGAAAAGATAAATCTTTACTTCATTTCATGTGGGAAAATATTGTCCAAAAATCAATGTGTATCAACAGTTTTATTTATTTAATAAATATTTATTAAGCACTTAAAATGTGTTTTTTTTCTTTTGTGGATTTACTTTTTTGGTTATTTTTTAAAAAATTATTAATTTTTTTACTTCACTAGCTAGATCATCCCTGAAGTACTGTATTCAGTTCTAAGCACTCACTCTAAACTGCTGTTCATAGATGGAGAAGTTACTAACAACCATAAGTTATGAAAAATGTTGGAAAGATCTAAAAGAGGTTGCCCTGTAAAGAAGACAGGAAGTCAACAGTTCTAAAATGACTGGATATTAAATGGATTTACAGGTCGAGAGGGAAGGATCAAGACCAACAGATAGAAGTTATATGGAAGTGGCTTTTAGCACAATGTAAAATTAATCTTTTAGCAGTAAGAATTGCTGGAAAAATAGAATGTGCTGCCATGGTTGAGATTTTTGCTATTGGAGATGTTCAAATAGAGGTAGGGTGACCAAGTGTCATGAATGTAAGTAGGATTCATGCACAGGAAAATGTTTAGATCTTTAATTTGCTTTCCAACATTCATATTCGCTGAGTCTAATGTAATTTTTAGTTGTCTGCTTTTGGCAAAGCCTTGTTAATTCTCTTAAGCTGAAAACAAAAACCACCTGAAATGCTTTCTCATGGCTCCCCAAATATTCTGGCTGCTATCCTGGCTTCCATCAGACTGTGAAATATAAATGCTTAGATAATGGACTTGCAATTTCTTAAATTACTGTTTTTGAATGTTGTTTTCATTTTTACCCTCTTATGTTTATGTAATTTGAACTTTGAAAATTCCCAGCAATGGTTTATATTGAACTAAGGTTTTCTGTTTTTCACTTATCTTACATTTTAGATAGCATTATTTTTTATTCTTCAATACACAATGTAAATGTTTTTATAGAAGTTTTTAATAAGTATTCTTGTGGAAAATTCTACACTGATTTGTGAGTTCCTTTCCCTGCCTAAATTTTTCTTTTGTGTGAAAAGTGCTGTAGATATTGATGTTGTAGTAGTCCTATCAATTCTTCTATCATTATTTTATTTTGCAAAGAGATGTATTTCTTTATTGGATGGGGTAAACAAATACAGTTCCCTTAGCACAATCAGAGGCACACATAAGTCTTTAGCTAATCTTCCTAATCAGGTCTCCTTAAGCTGGGATCTTTGGACAGGCATTTGGGAATCCAGAAATCTACCCATCCCCAAAATTATATGCAAAGTTATGTGTGTAATCCCCAAAATTATATGCAAAGTTATGTGTGTACGATTGTGTAGTTTTCTAGGAAGAAGTCTCTTGTTATTTATCGACTTCTCAAATAACCTCCTGAAATGTTGACAATTATTGCTCCGAGCCAATTCGCTAGCTCTGGGCTATTTATTATTCTTTTAAAAAAAGTAATGTGAAATTCTAAAGTTATCCTTTTTCCTACAACAGAATCTATCCATTTTTCTTAAATAAAAGCGTAAGTTTTCATAAAGACTAAAGTATTTTACTTGATTTATACTTTCTTTGCCTAGAATTACACTGAGGATACCTGTTTCTTTCTTTAAATGATCCCAATATTTAAAGAGATAATGTTCAATTGGTTTGTAGACCCATTTTTTCCCCCAAATGAGCATGGCCTAGGTTGTCCCAAGCTGTGTTCTCTTTGAGCCTTGGTGGGAACCTGGAGCTTAGTCCCACTGGTAAACTAGGAGCCAGTGTAAACACAGGAATTGACACATCCAGGGCAAGGGATACAGGGGTATTTATACACCAACCAATTGGCATGCTGGTAAAGAGTCAACAATTGGTTCTCTGAGGAGAAAAAGCATTTGCCAATTTCTGATATCTGTGGTGTAAATAGCCCCCACCATACCCAACGGCAAGCTACCAACTGACTGCAACTGGCTCACAAAATTCCTGAAATGTTAACATTTGAACTGTTAGGAGACAGCTAGAGCATGCCATTGAAATCCCTATCATAATTAGTGGTTAAGGGCTGTCCCCAACAGATATTAATTCTTTGGCATTTGTGGCTTTCTGTGAAGGGGGCAAAAAGGCTCCAGCAAAGAGAGTTTTCAATCAAAATAATGTAGGCGCTGGCAGTTGGCAAACAGTCATGTGGGAAGAAATATGCAATATAGCAAGCTGATGGGCCATTCTCTGGAACAGAATATAAAATTTGTTCCATTGTCTTACTTACCCATTTCTGTTTCTATTACCAGGATTTGTAGTGAGTCTTAAAATTTCTTAGGGCTTGTTCCTTATTTCTGGTTTTCCTTTTGCAAAATACTTTTAGCTATGTGTAGATCTTTATATTTTTTCTAATTTTTATTGCATTGGACTTGTTAATTTGGGGAAATTTCCATCTGTAAATCTTAGTCATCTAATTATGAATATGAATATTGTTTATCTGTCCATTTATTCAGATCCTCTATTCTGTTCTGTAATAATAAGTTCAAAAATTTTCTCTATGTTTTAAGCATTCATTCATATGTTAATTCCTAGATAATTTATAGGTTTTGATGCTATTGTGAGTAGCTTCTTACCATATTATCTTGTTAGTTATTGTTGGTATAGAGTTTGCTATACCAACTATTGAAATCATTGTTGATTTCAATGGAGACCATCAGTTTTCAAACTTTTTGGTCTCTGGACCCCTTTATACTTCTAAAAATCATTGAGGACCCCAAAGAGCCTTCATTCAGGTGGATTGATGTTTATTGTATTGAAAATTAAAACAGAAAACTTAAAAATTTTAATACATTTAAAATAATAACCCACTAAAAGTTAATATAAATAACAACTTTTAATGAAAAATGAGAATATAATTCTAAAACAAAAGATATAGTGAAAAGAATTGAGTTGTTTGAACTGTTTGTAAATCTCTTTAGCATCTGCCTTTATAAAAGACAGCTGAACTTTTATGTTTCGGCTTTGCCAGTTGCAATTTCACATGTAACAAAGTGTCTAAAATCCCCATTGTAAACTCATAAAATAATAAAAGGAAAAAGGGCAAATAGCATCTTAGTATTATTATGAAAATAGTTCTGACTTCAATGACCCTCTGAGAGGATCCCCCAAGTGTCCTCAGATCACATTTTGATTATTTCTAAAGTAGGTGATCTTATCGCTCATAATTATTTATATATTCAAATCTATTATTTATTATTTATTTTTCTGTTCGTCTCATGTTGACCAGGATTTCTGATTTTGCTTTTATCTTTCTCAGCTTGTCAAAGATTTTTAAATATTAATAAATTAGTCAATTTTTTAATTTTTAGCGTGAAGGTGATTTGCTAAGTCAATGCCTAATGCCCTGATTAGAAAATTAATTTCTTAATTTCTTTTTCTTTAAATTTTTTCTATTATTTTCCTGACTATGTCAATTGAACTTACAACATTTTTTCATTCTTTTAGTAATATTCTGATTGAGATGTATAAAGATTTAAGTTTCCTTCTAAGTACTGCACTAATTAGTGCAATATAAATTTTAGTATGTAATACTTTATCCATGGATTATTCATTAATATGCATGTTTATATATTTCCAAACCATGCATTTTGTTGTTTTTGTTGTTATGATTTGTGTTAATTTTTAAATTGATTTAATTATGGTCAGAGAACATAGTCTATGTGATATTAACTCTTAGGAATTCATTGAAATTTCCTTTGTGACTTACAGCTTAAAAGATGTCTTATCTGTTATTTGGTGCAATGTTCTCGATAAGTTTTAATATCTATATTTCTCTCTCTTTATCCTGAAAATGAACAGTTTCTGGAGCAGAAATGAGAGTTGATTCCCCACCCTCCATTCTTTCACGCTGATTCCCCACCCTCTTTCCCCTTAGGAATGCCACGATGAGTGCAGATGTCACCCTGTGCATGCAGAGAGGAAGTTTATTGCAACACAGGAAAGGAACTCCAAGACATATGAATCTGGGTGTTTATATAGAAATTACTATACAGTGGCCACTCTCCCCTCCTGAGAGAGGAAAAGAAATTTATCTTTCTAATGTAAACAAATTTTCTCTGAGAAGAGAAAGGGGAAGGTCCCTACACCAGAAGGCTGTGGGGGACAAATGTTTTGTTACCTTGGAATAGTAGTAGATGGCTCCATGTCTAATACTTTGGTATCTGAGAAATAAATAGGTCTAAGGGAAAAGGAGACATTATCTTCATAGCATGTTATTTTTTTTTCCTACAAAGCCCTAATTGTGTAGAAACATGAAAGTATTCATATTGAGGTTTTATATATTGCTATTTGTTCAGGTTTATTGTACTTTCAAATCATCTAGATGTTTGTCACACCCCCCTTTTTTTTGATTGCTTAATGTATTAGTCTTTTTATTTATTTATTTATTTATCCCCCCCTTGCTGCTTGCACTTGCTGTGTCCATTCGCTGTGCGTCTTCTCCGTGTCCGCTTATCTCCCCTTTGCTGTGAGGTCCCGCTGCATCAGCCCACCGTGCCACGCGGGCTGGCCTGCCCTCACAAGGAGGCCCCAAGAAGCGAACCCGGGGCCTCACACATGGTAAACGGGGGCTCTATCGATTGAGCCACACCCGCTTCCCAATGTATTAGTCTTTGAGAGCTATTTGGAAAAAATCCTAATTATTTTAGTTGATTTATCTATTTACCCACATGGCTTTTGATTGTTTTTTTAAATCAATTTGAGGCTATGTTGATAGGAGCACATATGTTTTTGATATTACATTGCTTTAATATATTGTTCCTTTACAGATACATAGCATCCTTCTTCTTACCTTGTGAATTTTCTTCTTTTAATTCTATTTTGCCTGTTATTAAAATTGTCGCTTGGCTTTCTTTTTTATTTGTATGTTACATCCTTTTCATTCTCTTACTTTAAAATTCTACATTCATTTGGTTTAATTTTGTCTCTTGTAGACAAAATATTTCTGGCTCTTTCTTTTCTTTTTTTATATCAAGTCTGAGGACCTCTGTCTTTTAAATGGCACATTTAAAAAATTTACATATATTGTAAGTAGTTCTATATTAAGTTATTCTTCTGCTTTTTAAGTTTCTATTTTTTGTATTTCTTTTTTCCTACTTCCCCTACTTTCCTGTAATCTAAGGAAAAGACTGGATTATTTTCTTCTGGTTGGGGAACTTTGTTTAACATCTATTATTAGTATCCTGAGGCAACCTCCAATTTATTACGATGCATACTTAAGTTTATTTTTCTATATACATTTATTAAATCTATCAATATCTTTATATTTTTCAAAAAACAAAGCAATGACCTTAGCATGCTCCCTTTCTCTCTTTTTCTGATCTCTTACCTTCCAACCCCTTACCCCTGCTATATTGGTATCATCTATAATTTTTGTTCTGACCTATTTTGGATACATTATATATATATATATATTTATTTATTTATTAGAGAAGTTGTGAACTAACAAAAGGGTTATGCATAATGTGCAGAATTCCCATACAACACCCCTCCACCAACACCTTACATTGTTGTGGAATATTTGTTACAGATTATGAGAGGATGTCATCAGTATATTACCACCAAGTATGGTCTATAGAGGACATTTGGTATATTATTTCCATAACGTCCCATTATTAACACAATACTTTCTTTGACATTGATGCAGGATTATTACACTATGCTGTTAACTATAATTACATTAGTTTTATTTTTCTCATGCATCTCCATAGTCTTACCACCTTATAATAGTGATGTACATTTGTTCTAGTTCATAGAAGAGCACTCTTGTATTTGTACTATTAACCGCAATCCTCATCAACCTCCGAGTTCACTATGTTATTCAGTCCCTAGGTTATTATCTACCTTTCTTTCAAATGACATTTATATCACTAGACTACCCCTTTCAGCCACAATCACATTTATAAACCAGCTGTGTTAATTATACTCACTATAATGTATTACGCTCAACTCTACCCATTTCCACACCTTACAGTCAAGCTAATTAAAAATTCTACATACATTAAGCATCAGTACCCCTTCTCAGCCCTCATCCTATCTCCTAGTAACCTATACTCTAGGTTTTAACTCCATTAGTTTATTCTTTGTATTTAGTTCATATTAGTTAGATCATACAATATTTGCCCTTTTGTGTCTGGTTTATTTCACTCAGCATGATGTCCTCAAGGTACATCCATTTTATCATATGTGTCCCAATTTAATTTCTTCTTACAGCAGCATAGTATTCCATCATATGTATATAGCACATTTTGTTTATCCATTTATTGGTTGATGGACCCTTGGATTGTTTCCATCTTTTGGCAATTATCAATAATGCTACTATGAACATTGATATGCAAATTTCTGTTCGTGTCACTGTTTTTATTTCTTCTGGATATATTCTTAGTAGAGGGATTGCTGGATCATATGGTAGTTCTATATTTAGCTTCCTAAGGAACTGCCAAACTGTCTTCCACAGAGGCTGCACCATTTAACATTCCCAACAACAGTGAAGGAGTGTTCCTATCTCTCCACATTCTCTTGTTGTTTTCTGTTTTTTGTTTGTTTTTTGTTTCTTTAATGATGGCCATTCTATGAGGTGTGAGATGATAGCTCATTGTAGTTTTGATTTGCATTTCCCTACTAGCTAGTGATATTGAACTTTTTTCATGTGCTTGTTCACCATTTGTGTGTCCTCTTGGGAGAAATGCCTGTTTAAGTTTTTTGCCCATTTTTAATTGCATTGCTTGCTCTTTTATTGTTGAATTGTATTATCTCTTTATATAGTAGCATGGAAATAAAACCCTTGTTGGATATGTGGTTTCTAAATATTTTCTCCCATTGAGTGGGCTGCCTTTTCACCTTCTTGACAAAGTCTTTTGAATCACAAAAGTGGTGTCATTTATCCATTTTTTTCTTTCGTTGCTCATGATTTTGTTGTAAAGTTTAAGAATCCACCATTTACCAACAGGTCTTGATGATGTTTCCCTATATTTTCTTCTAGGAGATTTATGATTCTAACTTTTAAATTTAGGTCTTTGATCCATTTTGAGTTAATTTTTGTATAAGGTATGAGATAGGGGTCTTCTTTCTTTCTTTTGGATATGGATATCCAGTTCTTCCAGCACCATTTAATGAAGAGACAGTTCTACCCCAGCTGGGTGGGCTTAACAGCCTTGTAAAAAAAAACCTGTTTTTACCACTGTAGGTAGGTAAGATGATTTAAAGTCTGTAAGTGGGTGTCTTCCAACTTTGTTCTTTTTAAAGATGTTTTTGGCTATTTGAGGTCCTTTCCCCTTCCAAATAAATTTGATAATTGGGTTTTCCATTTCTTTAAAAAAGGCTGTTGGAATTTTTAGGGTGCATTGACTTTGAATACCAATTTTGGTAGAATTGATGACTTCTTGATATTTAGTCTTCCAATCCACGAACATTGAATGTTCTTCCATTTATTTGGGTCTTCTTTGATTTCTTTTAGCCTTGCATTGTAGTTTTCTGAATACAAGTGCTTTGCATCCTTAGTTAAGTTTATTCCTAAATATTTGATTCTTCTAGTCTCTATTGTAAATTGAATTTTTTCCTGAATTCCTCCTCAGATTGCTTATTAGTAGTGTATGGAAACAGTACTGATTTTGGGGTATTAATCTTGTATGCTGTCACTCTTTTGAACTTGTTTATTAGCTCTAGTAGATTTGTTGTAGATTTTTCCAGACTTTCTATGTATAGGATCATATTACCTGTGAATAGTGAAAGGTTTACTTCTTCCTTTCCAATTTGGATGTCTTTTATTTCTTTTTCTTGCCTGATTACTCTAACTAGGGATATAGCACAATATTGAACAACTGTGGTAGCAGTGGGTGTCCTTGTTTTTTTTTGATCTTAGCAAATGCTTTCAATCTTTCACCATTGAGTACAATGTTAGCTGTTGGTTTTTCCTATATGCCTTTATCTTGTTGAAAAAGTTTTCTTCAATTCCTATCTTTTGATGTATTTTTATCAAGAAAGGATGCGGTAGTTTGTCAAATGCCTTTTCTGTGTCAATCAAGAGGATCATGTGATTTTTCTTCTTTGATTTATTAGCGTGGTGTATTACACTGATTGGTTTGGGATTAGTTTGCTGTTTTTTTCTAGTTTCTCCAGCTGTTAGTTAGGTCATTGATTTTAGCTTTTCTTTTTAAATATAAGCATTGAGGGCTATAAATTTCCCTCTCAACATTATGTTCGCTGCATCCCATAGGTTGTGATATATTGTGTTCTCATTTTCATTCATCTCCAGATATTTATTGATTTCTCTCATAATTTCTTCTTGGACTCACTGATTATTTCAGACTATTTTGTTTAATATCCATATATTTGTGATTTTGCCTTTTTCTGCTTGTTGTTTTCCAACTTTATTCCCTTGTGATCAGAGATGGTGTTTTGCATAATTTTGATCTTGTCAAATTTATTTAGATTTACTTTGTACTCTAACATATGGTCTATCCTGGAGAAAGCTCCATGAGCACTTGAGAAGAATGTATATTCTGCTCTTTTAGAGTGCAATGTTCTGTATATGTCTAATAGGTTTAGTTCATTTATCATACTATTCAAACTCTCTGTTTCTTTACTGATCCTCTGCCCAGATGTTCTATCCAATGATGAGAGTGGTGTATTGAAGTCTCCAGCTATTATTGTAGAGACATTTATTTCTCCCTTCAGTTTTGCCAGTGTTTGTCTCATGTAATTTGGGGCCTACTGGTGCATATACATTTATGATTGTTCTCACTTCCTGGTGAATTGGCCATTTTATGAATATAGAATGCCTTTCTTTTTCTCTAATAACTGTATAGCTTTTTTTAACAAATTAATTTTATTGATACATATTAATAAACATACAATTCATCTGAAGTGTACAATCAATGGTATTTTCTATAATCATATAGTTGTGTGTTCATCACTTTAATCATTATTAGAGCATTTTCATTATTTCAGTAATAATAGTAATAAACAAAAAAAACAGGCAAACAAACAAGAAAATTCCTCACCTTTCAATCTCTCTATGCTTCCCTGACTTTACATAGCTGCTATTTCTGGCTATTCTATCCAAAGTGTATAATCAATGGCTTTTATACAATCACAATGTTGTACATTCATCATCTAAAAAATTTTAGAACGATTTATTTACTCCAAAAAGAAAAACTCCACACCCCTTAGCATTCCTTCTTCAGACCTACATCATCACTAATCTCCTTTCATCTTTATAAATTGATTTATATTTACATTTTGTATAAATGGAATCACACAATATGTAGCACTCTGTGTCTGGTCTCCTTTGCTTAGGATAATGTTTGCTTGTTTTTTGTATATTAACATTTTGTGCTATTAACTTACATCTGTTCAGCTTCAAAGAAAAACAGTCTCATACATGCAATTTTACCCATATTCATATTTCACATAATATATTATATTTCACGTAGTATATTTGGTTCATAATAAGGCAATCATACACTATTTGTCCCTTTGTGTCTGGCTTGCTTCACTCAAAATAATGTCCTCCAGGTTCATCCATGTTGTTATATGTTTCACGATTTCATTTCTTCTTACTGCTGCATAATAGTCCATCATGTGTATACTCTACAATTTGTTTATCCATTATCAGTTGATGGATACCTGGTTGTTTCCAACTTTTGGCTATCATGAATAACACTGCTATGAAAATCAGTGTGCAGATATCTTTTCATGTCACTACTCTCAGTTCTTCTGGTATATGCATAGCAATCTTATTGCCAGATCCCATGGCAAGTCTATATTCAACTTGCTTAGGAACTGCCAAACAATCCTCCACAGTGGCTGTACCATATGACATTCCAACCAACAGGGATAAGCATTCCTATCTCTCTACATCCTCTCAAACATTTACAGTTTTCAGACTTTTGAATAGCGGCCAGTTTAATAGGTGTGAAATGCTATTTCATTGTAGTTTTGATTTGCATTTCCCTAATCGCTAGTGATGTTGAATATTTTTTCATGTGTTTCTTTGCCATTTGTATTTCTTCCTTGGACAGTTGTCTTTTTAAGTCTTTTGCCCATTTTTAATTGGATGCTTTGTCTTTTTAACGTTGTGTTGTTTGATCTCCTTATATATCATGGATATTAAACCCTTATCAGATATGTGATTGCCAAATATTTTCTCCAATTGAGTCGGCTGCATTTTTACCCTTTTGACAAAGTCTTTTGAGGTGTAAAACAGTTGAATTTTGAAGAGCTACCATTTATCTATTTTTCCTTTTGTTGCTCTTGCTTTGGGTGTAAGGTTTAAGGAACTACCACCTAAACCACAAGATCTTGAAGATGTTTTCCTACATTTTCTTGGAGGAGTTTTATGGTGGTTGTTTTTATATTTAAATTCTTGATCCATTTTGAGTTAATTTTTGTATATGGTGTGAGATAGGGGTCTTCTTTCTTTATTTTGGATGTGGCTATCCAGTTCTTCCAGTACCATTTGTCCAACAGACTGTTTTGGACCAGCTGGGTGGGCTTAACAGCTTTGTCAAAAATTGCTTGACTGTAGATGTGAGAGTCAATTTCTGAGTTCTCAATTCAGTTCCATTGGTCAATCTGTCTGTCCTTTTGCCAGTACCATGCTGTTTTTACCACTGTAGCTAAGTAATATGCTTTAAAGTCAGGAAGTGATAGTCCTCCAACTTCATTCTTATTATTTAACACATTTTTGGCTATTTGGGGCCCCTTACCCTTCCAAATAAATTTGATTAGTGGCCTTTCAGTATCTGCAAAAGAGGCTGTTGGGATTTTTATTGGGATTGCATTGAATCTGTAAATCAGTTTGGGTAGAATTGACATCTTAATGATGGTCTTTCAATCCATGAACATGGAATGTCCTTCCATTTATTTAAGTCTTCTTCAGTTGCTTTTAGCAATGTTTTTTAGGTTTCTGAGTACAGGTCTTTTATGTCCTTGGTTAAGTTTATTCCTAAGTATTTGATTGTTTTAGTCACTATTATAAATGGAATTCTTTTCTTATTTCCTCCTCAGATTGCTTATCAGTAGTGTATAGAAGTGCTGTTGAATTTTGCATATTAACCTTGTATCCTGCCACTTTGCTGAACTCATCTATTAATTCTAGTAAGCTTTGTTGTGGACTTTTCAGGATTTTCTAGATATAGGATCATGTCATCAGTGAATAGTGAAAGTTTTACTTCTTCCTTTCCTATTTCAGTCTCTTTTACTTACTTGTCTAGCCTAATTTCTGTAACTAGAAATTCTAGCACAATATTGAATAATAATGGTGACAGTGGGCATCCTTGTCTTGTTCCTGATCTCAATGGGAAAGCTTTCAGTCTTTCACCATTGAGTACAATGCTAGCTGTAGGTTTTTCATATATGCACTTTACCATATTGAGATAGCTTCCTTCTATTCCTATCTTTTGGAATGTTTTTTATCAAGAAAGGGTTCTGTATTTTGTCTAATGCCTTTTCTGCATCAATCAAGAGGATCATGTGATTTTTCTTCTTCGATTTATCAATGTAGTTTATGACACTAATTGATTTTCTTGTGTTCAACTACCCTTGCATATCTGGGATAAAACCCACTTGATCATGGTGTATAATTCTTTAAATGTGCTTTTGAGTTCTGTTTGCAAGTATTTTTTTGAGGATACTTGCATCTATATTCATTAGAGATATTGGTTTGTAATTTTCTTTTTTTGTGCTAACTTTATCTGGTTTTGGTATTATTGGATATTGACTTCATAGAATGAGTTTGGTATCATTCTTTCCTGTTCAATTTTTTGGAAGAGATTCAGCGAGATTGGTATTAGTTCATCTTTGAATGATTGGTAGAATTCAGCCATGATGTTATCTGGTCACGGTCTTTTCATCATTGGGAGGTTTTTGATGATTGTTTCCATCTCTTCACTTGTGATTGGTTTGTTGAGGTTTTCTATTTCTTCTAGTGTAGTTGGTTCATGTGTTTCCAGGAATTTGTCCATCTCTTCTATATTTTCTAGTTTTTTTTTTGGCATACAGTTGTTCATAATATTCTCTTATGATCTCTATTATTTCTGTGGGGTCAATGGTAATGTCCCCCTGCCCCCATTTCTGATTTTATTTATTTGTGTCTTCTCTCTTTCTTTCTTTGTCAGAGTAGCTAAGGGTTTGTTGATTTTGTTGATACTCCCAAAGAACTAACTTTTGGTTTAGTTAATTTTCTCTATTGTTTTTTTTGTTCTTGATTTCATATATTTTTGTTCTGATCGTTACTATTTCTTTCCTTCGGCTTGATTTGGGATTAGTTTGCTGTTCATATTCTAGTTCTTCCAGGTGTTCAGTAGATCACCAATTTCAGGTCTTTCTCTTCTTTTAAATGTAAGCATTGAAGGCTATAAATTTCTCTCTCAGTACTGCCTTTGCATTCTCCCTAAGTTTTAATATGTTGTGTTTTCATTTTCATTTGTCTCAAGATATTTGCTGAATTCTCTTGCAATCCCTTCTTTGACCCACTGATTGTTTAAGAGTGTGTTGTTTAATGTCCATATATTTATGGATTTTTCCTTTTTCTGTCCATAATTGATTTACAGCTTCATTCATTATGGTCAGAGAAAGTTTTCTGTATATTCAATATTTTTAAATTTATTGAGACTTGTTTTGTGACCCAACATATGGTCTATTTTGGAGAAGGAACCATGAGCACATGAAAAGAATGTGTATCCTGCTGTTTTGGGGTGTAATGCTAATAGATGTCTGTTAGGTCTAGCTCATTTATCATATTATTCAAGTTCTCTGTTTCTTTATTTATCCTCTGTCCAGATAGTCTACCCAATACTGAGAGTGGTATATCGAGCTCTCCAACTATTACTGTAGAGACATCTATTTTTCCCTTCAGCTTTGCCAGTGTGTGCCTCATGTATCTTGGGGCACTGAGGTTACATGTATAAATATTTAGAATAGTTATTTCTTCTTGGTGAATTGCCACCTTTATTGATATATAATGACCTTCTTCAGCCCTTATGACAGTTTTGCATTTAAAATCTATTTTTTTCTGATATTAGTATCACTAATCTCTTTTATGGTTACTATTTGCATGGAATATCTTTTTCCAACCCTTCACTTTTAACCTGATTGTGTCTTTACTTCTGAGGTGAGTCTCATGGAGACAACATATAGATGGCTCATATTTTTTAATCCAATCTATCAGTCTGTGTCTTTTGATTGGGGAGTTCAAGCCACTAACATTCAATGTTATAACTGTAAAGGCATTACTTACTTCATCCATTTTGCCTTTTGGCTTTTTGTTCTCATATTCTACTATAGTCTTTTTACCCTTTCAAATATTCATCATTTTTACACTTGTCTCCAAGTCTCTTGCCCCCTTTTTTTTCCCTTTCAGGCTTCAGCACTCCCTTTAGTATTTCTTGTAATTCTGGTCTTTTGGTAACATATTTTATCAGTTTTTGCTTTTCTTTGAAGACTTTCAACTCCCCTTCATTTTTGAAGGACAATTTTGCTAGATACAGAATTCTTGGCTGGCAGTTTTTCTCTTTCAATACATTAAATACATCATACCAGTTTCTTCTCTCTTCCATGGCTTCTGATTAGAGGTCAGCACTTAATCTTATCAAGTTTTCCTTGTATGTGATGCTTTGCTTTTCTCTTGCTGCTTTCAAAATCTTTTCTTTATCTCCGATATTTTCATTCTGAATAGTAGGTGTCTTGGGGTAGGTCCGTTCTTGTTTATTCTGTTTGGTGTGCAGTGTCCTTCATGGATATTGATATTTATGTCTTTAATGAGGGTAGGGAAGTTTTCATTCATTATTTCCTCAAACATTCTTTCTGCCCCTTTTCCATTCTCTTCTTCTTCTGGGACACCAACAATGCGTATATTTTTGCATTTCATGTTGGCATTCAATTCCCTGAGACTCTGTTCCATTTTTTCCATTCTCTTTCTTTCTGCTCTCCTGTCTTTTCCAATTCAGATATTCTATCTTCAAAATTACTAATTCTGTCTTCAAGCAGTTCAAATCTGCTTTTATGTGCCCCTAATGTATCTTTAATCTCATCCATCATGTCTTTCATTCCCATAAGGTCAGTTACTTTTCTTTACAGACTTTCAAATTGTTCTTTATGCCTACCCAACATCTCCTTAATATCCTTTATCTCTTTAATCATATTTTCTTTAAATTCTTTAAAATGATTTAGGAGAATTGTGTGATTATCATTGATTAATTGCCTTAAATCCTGGATCTCTTCAAGATATTTGGTTTGTTCCTTTGGCTGGGCCATCTCTTCCTGTTTCCTAGTATGGCTTGTAATTTTTTGCTGATGTCTAGGCAGCTGATATGTTGGTGAATTTACTCTGATGGCCAATTTCTTTCTCTTGCCTTTTGTTATTTTTTCACAGCTCTTTGACATTTGTTTTAACTTATCCTAGGTCTTTAAAATTGCCCAGCTTACGTTAAAATCTTGCCAGGGACTGACTAATAGAGCACAGACTATCTCCCAAGGGTGGGGCAAAGAGACCTATAAAAGCAGTTTCTGTCCATTTAATTTCCAGACCTGCCAGCAGAAGGTGGTTGTTGGTGCACCTTTCCACGGAGGTGTATCCCTTTTGGTTTTCTTTTGTTTTCATCTGGCCAGAGATGAGATTCAAAGCGGTTTCTGCTGGCCAAATTAACTGAAGAAAAGCACCCCCCTCACCCTCCCTTTTCCCTTGTAACAGCTGGCAGGGAGGAAAAAGTCTGCTCTCCTCTCAGTCAGCTGCAATGGGCCAGGGGTTTTACCTCTGCTTAATATCTCAGGAGTGGGGGAGGGGAATCCTTCCTGGCAGCCAGGAGGGTTAGTAACTCACAGTTTGTTGTTTCGACTTTGTCTCTCTGTCCCTCACTCTTCTGGGAGTTGTGAAGCACCGCTCTGGTCTGCTGACCCCAAAGCAGGTCCCTCAGGCAGCTTTTGGCTCTTTCTCCATTGTTTTTGTGAGAGCTGAGCCTTATCTGCCTAATCCAATGGCCATGTTCCCACAATTCCAACAGTAATGCTTTTAAAGTTGATTTCATCTGTTATAAGTGTAGCTACTCCAGCTTATTGTTTGTTTTTTTGTTTTGTTTCTTTGGTTATCGCATGCATGGAGTATCTTTTTCCAGCCTTTCACTTTCAAACTATTGGTATCCTTTGGTCTAAGGTAGTCTTTTGCAGACAACATATAGATGGTTCATATTTTCTTATCCATTCCACCAGTCTGTGGCTTTTGACTGGGAAGCTTAATTCATTAACATTCAATGTTATTATTGTAAAGGCAGTTTCTTACTTCACCCATTTTGACCTTTGGGTTTTAACCATTGTATCTTATTTTCACCACTTTTTTACAATTTTAGTTACTTTTCTGGTATCCTCTTTTCTAGAGTCTCTTCCAATCTTCTCTCTTCTCTCTTTTCTTTTCAGGCTGTAACATTACTTTTAGTATTTCCTGCAAAGTCAGTTTCTTGATTATAAACTCTCTCAGTTTCTGTTTATCTGTGAATATTCTAAACTAACCCTCATTTTTGAAAGACAGTTTTGCCAGATACAAAATTCATGGCTGGCAGTTTTTCTTTTGCAGTATTTTAAAAATATCATGCTACTACAGTCTTTCCTCCATGGCTTCTGATGAGAAATTAGCACTTAATCTTATCGGGCACCACTTGTATGTGATGCATTGCTTTTATCTTGCTGCTCTGAGGATTCTCTCTTTATCTTTGGCATTTGATATTCTGATTAATATGAGTCTCAGAGTAGGTCTTTTCAGGTTTATTTGGATGGAAGTACATTGTGCTTCTTGGACAAGGATGTCTATGACCTTCAATAGAGTTGGGAAATTTTCTACCATTATTTCCTCAAATATTCCTTCCGCCCCTTTTCTCTTCTCTTCTCCTTATGGGACACATGACACATATGTTTGCACATCTCTTGCCATTATTTAGTTTCCTGATATCCTGTTCAAGATTTTCCATTCTTATCTTTATGTTTTTTGGGGTTTTTTTGTATGTTAACTTTTGGAGGCAATATCTTTGCGCTCACTGATCCTTTCTTCTGCCTCTTCAAATCTGCTGTTATATGCCACCAGTGTATTTTTAACCTAATTTATTGAGCCTTTCATTCCCATTAGATCTGCTAGTTTTCTTTGTATGCTTTCAAATTCTTTGTGATACCCAGTGTCTCCTTAATATCCTTAATCTCTTTAGCCATCTCATTGAATTTATTAAGGAGATTTGTTTGCACATCTGTGATTAGTTGTCTCAACTCCTTTATGACATCTGAAGGTTTAGCTTGTTCCTTTGACTGGGCCATATCTTCCTATTTCTTGGTATGGATTGTAAATTTTGTTGGTGCCTTGGCATCTGGTTTACTAGATGTATTTATTCTGGGCACAGTTTCTCTCTTTAGTCTATGGCTTTATATTTTATTGGCTTTGTGCTACAGCCCCTCTTTGATATTTGTTTCAAATTAATTTGGATTTTATAGTGGCTTGTGTTTAGCCAATCTGAATTTTTCAGCTCTTTTCATCTGTTCTTGCCCTTTCTCTCTTGTTGGTTGTGTAGGAGGAGCTGAGGATAGATACAGTTGTCACTGTAAGCCATGGAGGTTGAAGCTGCCCACGTTACCCCAGAAACCAGTGAAGCTTCTTCCGCCTTTCTCCCCTGCCAGGTGTAGGGATGGAGCTGCAGCCAAGTGCAGTAATCCAAGTCATACAGTTCAAGACCATCTGTAGTTGCCTGGAGAGACTGATGAATTTCATGCTCCTTCCTCCCCTGCCTGGGGTGGGGATGGAGCTGCTGCTATGGGCAGCATACTAAGCCATGAGAGTCAAAACTGACTGCAGTTGCCCAGCTAGACTGACAAAGCACCAGCCCCCACCTCCCCTTCCAGGAGTGGGGATGGAGCCTCAGGAGTGCCCAATAATCTAGTCCATGTGGGCCAAAAGCACCTGCAGTTGCTCTGAGAGGCTGAGAGAATACCATCCCTTCTGCCCTTTCAGGTGAGGGGATGGAATCAAAAGGGTGTCCAATGATTTAATCCATGTGGACCAAAAGCATCTGAAGTTGCACAGAGGCTGGGGAAATACCGCTTCACTCTTATTCTATTGGGGGAAGGGATGGAGCCACAGGCATCCATCAATTTAGTCCATGTGGGCCAAAACACCCGCAGTTG
>JAQZBX010057792.1:0-17865 GCA_029593785.1 Cabassous unicinctus
CCCCACCCCAATCCCTCCTTCCCTCCCTCCCCTCCTCCTTTTCTTCCTTCCTTTCATCGAGGTATATGTATAGTAAAGTGCATAAATCTTAAATGTACAACTCAGGGACCTTTACATATATTTACATCCTTGTAATTACCACTCAGGTCAAAAAAGAGTTCCAGCACCCAGAAGGCTCTTTCATGCCTCTTCTGAGCCAATACCCCCTCCCAGAGGTAACCACTCTTCTGACCTGTCACCACAGCTTGGTTTTACCTGTTCTTCAACATCATATAAATGGACTCCTACCTTATGTATTCTTTTGTGGGTGCTTATTGTTTTGCCCGTGAGATTCACCCATTTTGTATGTAACTGTAGTTCACTTTTTTTCATTGTGTGGAATGTTCTGTTGTGGCTATCCCTCCATTTATCCATTTACTGCAGATGGACGTTTGGGTTGTTTCCAGCTTGGGGCTGCTCTGAGTGAAGCGGCTCTGAACAGTCATATGCATGTCTTTTGGTAAACGTAAGGAGTGGGATTGCTGGGGCAAAAGGAAAGGCATATATTTAGCTTTTGTTGGTACTGCCAGACAACTCTCCAAAGTGGTTATACGACTTTACCCTCCAGAGCACCGGCAATGTATACATAAAAGTCCTGTTTGCTCCTTATCCTCACCAGCACTTAGTGGTGTCAGTTTTTGAAGTGTCGCGGTTCAGATGGGTGAGTAATACTATCTCATTGTGCTTTTAATTTCCGTTTCTCTGATGACTAATTATGTTGAGCACCTTTTCATGTGCTTATTGGCCATTGGAATATCTTTTATGATGAGCCTACTCAAGTCTCTTGCCCATTTTTTAAAAACTGCATCGTTTGTCTTTTTCTTAATGATTTATAGGAGCTGTTTATGTATTATAGATGCAAACCCTTTGTGATATAGGAATCAAAAATATCTTCCTCTGGCTGTGGCATGTGTTTCACTCTCTTAAAGGTGTCATGATGAGTAGAGAAGTTCATCAAAATTTTAATGAAGCCTAATTTATCCATCTTATCTTTTATGGTTGGTGATTTTGCATCCTGTGGAATCTGTGCCTGCCTCCTGGAAACATTTCTTATTGGGATTTTTTCCTGCAGGACTGGGCATGGCCACACAGGACAGGCTGAGCCGGAGGCTGCTGCAGCAGCCTCAGGTGGCAGAGCCAGCTGCAGAGAGGGAGCCACGGCTGCCTACGGGCCGGGAGCTGGCTGAAGCCAACCGCTTCACCTATGCGGCGCTCTGTGGTGTCTCCCTGTCCCAGCTATTTCCAGAACCTGAGCAAAGGTGAGTGCTTTTGTTTCGCAAAGAGAAGGTTGTGTTTCCCAGGCTTTTTAGGGGAGCTGATCACCAACAGACAGCCTGCAAGGTTCAAGGACTAGCAAATCTTTGCCCTTGCCTTTAGGGACTCACCCAGCAGTCACTCATTTACGCCTTCACCAAGCATTTTTGAGCACTTACTGTGTGCCTGGCACTATTTGATGTACCTGGAGGCTATACATAGAGATGAATGAGATAGATACCCTCCCTGCCCTCAAGTTGGACAAGTGTAGCAGAGGAGTAAGATATTTATTCATTCATTCAACATGCATTCAAAAGTGCTTACGGTCTAGGAGAGGTGCTTACATGACTGTCATAGCTGACAGCTGGGGTATGTGCCGTGGTGGGTTTAAACATTCTTTTGACAGGTTTCCAAATAAATAATAAAGAAAAAAAAAGAATGACAGGTTTCATGTCAGCATTGGATTTCAATGTGTATCACTTCCCAGTGCCCATGCGTGTGTGGAGCCAGGAGAGCAGAATTGTTCAGTGTGTAGGCTTTGGAACCATTCACACCTGGGTTTAAATCTGGGCTATGCCTTGAGCTGGTTGTGTGACCTCATGCACTCTTGCCTCCCTGGGCCTCAGTTTCCTCATTTGTAAAGTGGGCAATGATAATACCTACTTCACTGGGGTGGTTGTGAGGATGAAACAATGAGATGAGGCATGTAAAGCATTCTCAGTGTTCAGTCCAGAGCTGTAGCAGTTTGATATTATTTACAAATTCCAAAAAAGATTCTTGATTATGTTTGTAAACTGATCTGTTCCTCTGGGCATGATACCCTTTGATTGTATTAAATTCAAAGGTTTTACGTTTACTTGATTAAATCAAGATTTGGGCTTTGATTCGACCACGTCATGAGGGTGACTCAGGGTTGAGTCAGATCTGGGATCACAGCCTACCTCTGCCACTTTCCAGTTGCATGTGTCCTTGAGCAGGTTATTTACCTCCTTGAAGCATCAGTCTCTTCATCTATAGAATAGGGCTACTAATACCCATGCTGAAGGGTGATTATGAGCATTAAATGTAGGCAAAGCATAGCCACAGTCCCTGGCACTTAAGAGATGTTCAGTAAATGGCGGTGGCTGTTTACCAACTCTGTGACTTACTCTCTTTTCCAGTTTGCTCATGCATAAAATGGAATGATGCTGGAACCTATTCCTATCAGTCAGGGTATTTTTGGGGGCCGCAAATAACAGAATCCCATACTAAAAGAGATTTAGACAAGAGGAGATTTGTTTTCTCATTTAACAAGAAATCCAAAGGCAGATGGTTCCAGGGTTGATTTAATGCTTCTAACGGCCTGTAGGTTGGTTACTTGGCAGTTCTCTTGGCCTTCCTTTCCTAATCACAAAATGGCTGCTGCAGCTCCAAACATCACACCCTCACAGGACAAGGCCCAAGGAAGGAAGAAGGAGGGCAAGGATTCTTCACAAATCTCTCATCAGAGAGGGAATATTTCTGGGAATACCTGAAGAAGGCATCCCCTTCGGTCATTGGCTGGATCCAGTCATGTGTCCGAGTCTCAGCTGGGAAGAAAGTAAAGTCATTTGCCACTTTGACCTTCATCAAGGAAGATGGCCTCTGCTGGCCAGGAATAAGGACCTGGGGAATTAATGCTGTGGAGAAACAGCTGACAGTGTCTGAAAGGGAGATTGTGAGGAGAGAACTTGTTGATGGCCTCTGCAGAGCTGCCACCACTGAATAAATGTTAAAAGTTCTCCTTATTAGCAGCAAAACCAACCCGTGGACTCTATCTGGAGGTTAGAAAGTATCTTGTCGGAATGTTCTGTTCCCAAGCAGGCTGGTGTCTGACCTGCTCCCTGCTCTGACCCATTCCTGTGCCGTATCGGGAAGCCTCCCCTCACTCGATAGCCCCCATAAGATAAACCTCCATGCGGAGGAGAAGAGCTTTGGGTACTTCGTTCACATAAACATTTATTAGTGGATTGTGTGTCAGGCCCATGGCAGTCGCCACCAAAGGCACAGAAATAAGTAATTGTCCTAGGCCCACCCCACCCCGCGCCCTCAGCGCTTGCCTTGAGGTGTTTCCTTCTAGAATGTGTTCTATTCAGTATGCCAACTGCTTCCCCGTGGTTGATCTCAGTTTTCTGAGGGACAAAACATATCCCCCCAACCCAGAATCTCTTTAAAGCCCAGATATGCTGCTGGTTTCAGTGATCGTGAGAAAACATTCTGTTCCAAGGGAGAGTTTTTGTCCACATGGGGCATAAAAGCAAGCCTCCAAAATATTTATTTCTCCTCCATGCTGAAAGCCTCACAGTTGGCTGTCCCTACCATTGGTTCATGTGTTAAACATAGAGAAATGGTGTATAGTGCAGGAGTCCGCAAGCTTTAGGGCCAGACAGTAAATATTTTAGGCTTGCAGACCCTTTGATCTCTGTCACAATTACTCAGCTCTGCCACTGTAGCCTCAAAGCAGCCATAGACAATGTGCAAATGAATGGGCATGGCTGTGTTCCAATAAAACTTTATTTAAAAGAACGGGCTAGGGAAGCGGGTGTGGCTCAATGGATAGAGCTCCCGTTTACCATATGGGAGGCCCCGGGTTCGCCTCCCGGGGCCTCCTTGTGAGGGCAGGCCGGTCCACGCGGCGCGGTGGGCTGATGCAGCAGGACCTCACAGCAAGGGGGAGATAAGCAGACACGGAAGAAACACACAGCGAATGGACACAGTAAAACACAAGCAGCAAGGGGGGGATAAATAAAAATAAATAAATAAATCTTTAAAAAAATAAAAAAGAACAGGCTATAGCTGGATTTGACCAATAGACCGTAGTTTACAGACCCCTAGTGAGAGGGAAGAGCTTTGGACTGAGCCAAGAGCTTTGGGTCCTAGGTGAGACTCTGCCTCTTCCCTGCTGTGTAACTCTTAAAAGTCATTTCACCTCTTTGCAGCCCAGGTGCTCCATCACGTCAGCAGATGGGTGAGGATGAAAGGGGATGCCAGATGCACTCAGCCTGTGCCTGGCACAGGTGTGTGCATGGCCAGGTAATTGCTGGGGAGGGGCAGTCTGTGCCCTGGTGACACCTGGCCTCTGGGATCAGATACAGGTTTGATCCCTGAAGCTGTCACTTAAACGCTCTGTATCTGGTCTCCTTATCTCTAAAATGGGGATAAAAATAGTACCTCCCTCCGTTGTGGGCTCGTGGCTGGGAGTCAGTGAGCCCATGTGTGCCAGGCCCTCAGCACAAGGCCTGGTGTGTACTTGCTCTGTAATTGTTTTTTTTTGTTTTTGTTTTTGTTTTTTTTAAAGATTTATTTATTTATTTATTGCCCCCCTTGCTGCTTGTGCTTGCTGTGTCCATTCGCTGTGTGTTTCCTCCGTGTCTGCTTATCTCCCCCTTGCTGTGAGGTTCCGCTGCATCAGCCCACCATGCCGCATGGGCCGGCCTGCCCTCACAAGGAGGCCCCAGGAAGCGAACCCGGGGCCTCACACATGGTAAGCGGGGGCTCTATCGATTGAGCCACACCCGCTTCCTGTAATTGTTTTTTGTTATCATCCTTGATGACTTTTGTTTCGCAGCTGGACCACCAAGCACACGGGAAGCTATTACCAAGGCCCTGCCAATCTGGAATGCTACTCATTATGTGATAAATTGCTGTGCTGGCTACTTTACATATTAATTCATTAATTTGTCAGTTTAAGAAACACACGTGCAGTGCTTTCTACACGCTGAGTAGTGTTTTCTAAGCACACGGCAGGTGTTAACTCTCACAACAACCTATGAAGTAGGGCTTCATCATCATCTCCACTCTTTTACAGATAAACTGAGGCACAGAGAGGCTACGTAAGCTGTCCAAGGTCACGCAGTTGGTGACAGAGCCGGGATTTGCCCCAGAGTCTGTGCTCTGCCTCCACTCTTGTTATGAGATGGTTCTCTCATCCAGGCTTTCTTCATGGACGTAGGGCCGGGCAGTGCTGCTGCCCTTGGCCTGAGCCCTCTGCACACACGCTTGCCCCTGAGTAATGTCCACTTCACTTAGACTCCCCTCCCCACACCACCCAGTAAATTGCAGTGGCGTAAAGGGTCATAACTGTAATAGCGGTAGCCAGCATTTATTGAGGGTTTACCAGGTGCCAGGTGCTAGTACCATGTCATCTTCCCAGTGAACCCATGAGGCAGGTCCTGCTATCATCCCCATTTTATAGCAGAGGAAAATGAAGCTGAGAGAGCTGAGGTCAGGGCCCAAAGCCAGTCACCGAGGGAACTGGGACTCCTCCAAAACCCGCCTCTCAACCCCCGTTCTCCACCGCCTCCCTTTGTCACCTTCTGTAGAGAAGTAATGAGACCGGCTAGCAATTACTGGGCATCTGCTACATGCCAAGCCCTGCTTCTGGGTGCTTTAGAGCAGGGGTGCTGGACCTCTTTTGTTGCACGGACCCCTTTGCCATTCAGGTGAAAACCACAGACCCCTTACTGAGTCCACACTGTACTGTGTATTGTTTAATAAATCTATCACACCCGCCCCAACACATCCCCACAAGAATAGTGCTTTTTTGAATTTCAATTCAAGCTCACGTTCCCCTTGTTAAGAACCTCTGCTTTAGATGAATCATCTCATTTAATCCTCACACAACCTTATGCAGTTAGTCTCTTAAACCATTTTGCAGATAAGGACACTGAGGCACAGAGAGGTCAAGTTACTTTCCCAGATCCCCCTTCAGGCCTGCAGGACTTACACTCCCGCCGCTGGGGAGGTTGTCGGCACAGCCCCGAGCTGCCAGCCTCTGTCTGAGCTGAAGAGAGCCACCTCACCCAAGGTTCGGCCCCCTCCCCGGGCGGCCCAGCCTTTCACCCTCCTCGGGGCAGCTCTGCGGGGTCATCCCATCTTCAGAACTCCCCGCAGGGTCGGCGCCTTTGAGAGGGCGACGCAACCCGACTGCTCCCTCTGCCCAGTCCTGCTTCCTTCCCTTCCCTCCTCAGGCACTGATCCCAGGCACACTCCCTAATAACCCCCTGCCCAGAAATACCAGCTCAGAGTCTGCTTCCCGGGAGCCTGACAGGAGCAGTGCCGGAGCCAGGATTTGAACCTGAGCTCTTACTGCTCCCTCGGCAGCAGGCTCTAACTGCTTGGGCTCCATGGGGGCAGGGCTGGGTGGGGAGGGGTAGCCTCCTGAGAGCACCCCACCACCAGGGAGCTCTGCTTGTCTCTGGGGAGGCCTGATTCCACCCGGATCTGGTCACGGCTCCTACAGGGGGCAGAGCCTGGAGACAGGGGCCCCAGGGCAGTGCAGTTTGAGGCAGGCTGGGAACCTGGGTTTGGAAGAGACCTTTTCCCTGGACTAGTTAAGTTGCCTCCCTCCTGATCCCCCTGCTCTGCCTCCACACCCTCAAGCCCTCGCTGCCACAGAGCAGTGACTCTTAGTGAGAAACCTGAGCTGGACTCTGCCGCAGTGCCCCCAAATGCCCCGTGCTTGCCTGCATTGGGGTCTCAGCTCCTGGGGTTCCCCTAGAGTGGCCCCAAACCATCCTCCACCCAACCAGGCCTTCTGTAGCACTCAACGCAAATGTCCGTTGTGGACGAGACCTCCCGGTGTGGACTGGTGGGGAACGCAGGCGTCCGCACTCTGTCCGCTTCTGCGGTGGTCGACTCTTTCCAGAAAGCATGTGCTCAGTGAGTTACAGCAGCAGCACCTCACCTTCTCTGGGACGCCAGTTCTAATCGCCGCCCCCCACCTGTGCACGTGGACTTGGGGGCTCCCTCTATGGGCTCTTTGGAACTTTAGTCCTGCCTCTGTCCTAGCATTGCACAAGGTGCCAAGACCATTTAGTCACATGCGTGTCTCCCCCGACTGTAAGTGTCTTCATCAGAGACTGCGTCTTGTTCGTCTTTGATTCCTCAGCCCCATCCCCCAGCCCAGGCCGGGCCCAGGGCCCATGGTCCGTAACTGCTCGTTGCCCTCCTGCTGGTTCATCAGCCTCTTTGGTAACAGTTCTGTTGGGGGAAGAAGCTAAAATCCACATAACTTAAAATTAGGTTTCTGATTACCTCTGCACTTCATGGTCACAGTCACCAAATTTTCAGCCTCCACTTATTGATTACCTGCTGTGTTCACAAACATGACCACGCCTAACTCACACATCCCAGCAGCCCTGGGAGGCGTGCAACCCAGGAAGCACAGAACTGACAAGACGTGTGTTTGTGTAAACATTAAAAGATTTAGTATAGGAATTAGCACATGTGGCCATGGGGATTGGTAAGTCCAAATTCCATAGGGCAGGCCACAAGTTAAAACTCTGATAAAGATGAGGTTGAATTCCCCAGGAGAAGCTGGATGGCTAAAGTAGAGGCAGGAATTCCTTCTGACTTCTGAAATCCTCAGTTCTGGTTTTAAGGCCTCCAACTGTTTGGATGAGGAGACTCCCTTCATTGTTGAGGGCATTCTCCTTTGTTGATTGTAGATGCAATCAGCTGTAGATGCAATCAACTGCCTATAGATGCTAATCCATCTGTGAAATACCCTCACAGTAACAACAGCAAATAGGCCAGTGCTTGTCTGACCAAACAACTGGATGCCATAACCTAGCCAAGTTGACACATGAAACTAACCATCACAGGATCTAAGCCAATGACTTTCTTTCAGCTCCTTCTGCACAGAATTTGTGACGGGCCTGGTGAAGTGGCTGGAGTTGTCTGAAGCCGTCTTGCCAACCATGACTGCTTTTGCCAGTGGCCTGGGAGGCGAAGGAGCAGAAATGTTTGCTCAGGTTTTATTGAAAGACCCCGTCTTGAAGGATTACCCAGTGGTCATCTCTCAGGTACATACAACCCTTGGGCCTGTGGCTGCAGGGCGTGCGGGTAAAGGCGAGCACGATAGCTTATTTCCTTTCAGAGTCAGCCTGAACACCGTTTCTAGTGGGGCTGGAGTGGGTGAAAGAGAATCTTTCATTATAATAGTTTATGAAAGA
The DNA here is from genome assembly GCA_029593785.1 of Cabassous unicinctus. NCBI lineage: Eukaryota > Metazoa > Chordata > Mammalia > Cingulata > Chlamyphoridae > Cabassous > Cabassous unicinctus. The sequence goes on from JAQZBX010057792.1 coordinate 8,268, forward strand.
TAATATTTCATCGTAGTATTTTATGATGATAATAGATGTTGAATTACTATTGAATATTTGCCATTTAATACTTACACAGTGCTTATTATGTGCTAGAACCTTTACAAATATCAACTCATGTAATTCTCAAAGCAGCTTTAAAGGGTAGGTAGTATGCTCATTCTCATTTTATAGACGAGAAAATGAGGTACCGAGAGGTTAAGTAACGTGCCCAAGATCACACAGCTGAGTGTCTGAGCCTGGCCTTGAACCCAGGCAGTCTGACTCCTGACCACCCAGCTGTTCACTGTGCACGCTTGGCATGTCACTCACCTGCTCTGTGTGCAGTTAAAGCAGGCAGGAGCTTGTGAGGTGCACTTTCTGTGGGGCAAGTGTATAGATTCAAACAGCGCCTTCCCCTCGGTCACCTTCTGTCCTCTTTTCCTCATTCATTTCACTACCTGAGACTCGCACATACTTACTGATTTGCTTACATGTTTATTGTCTCTCTCTCACCACTGAAATGAAGGGCAGAGCTTTTTGTCTGCCTCGATCTCCCACTTAGGAGTCAGTAAACATTTGTCAAATGAGCAGGCTGATTGCGTATCAGTTTATCGCTAATCCATGTTCCCTTTTCCCCCAGGATCTTCTGAGCTTCTCACTCAAAGACGGTAAGTTGATTTCGACACTTCGTCAGCTGGGACACCCATCTTCATCCCTGGCCAGTGAAAGCGAGAGGTGCCACCACCTGTAGCCTGGGCCCCGCGTTCTTTTTTGTGCAAGGAAGGAACGGGACCCCAATATAACTTGTGAGCTGGGAATCACCTCAGTCGGCGATGGGCTGGGCAGTGCTTATTAGCACTTGTTTCGTTTGTTCTTCTCAACAGCCCTGTGGCTTTACCTCCTGAGTAGCTCCTGGATTTGGCTCCTTCCTCCATCTCCACCCTCCACCCTGGCCCGAGCCCCCACCACCCCTCTCCTGGACGACAGCAGGATGCCCAGCCTCCCTACGGTTGGGGTGGTCTTTTAAGCACAAATCTAGCCTCTTTGGCTCCCTGTTCAATACCCGCCAGCAGGTCCTGCTGCACGAGAGAGAAAGACCCGAATCCTGCCCGCCTCCCGCCTCGTCCCGCCCTGCTCCCCTCCCCTCCGTGGGGCTCAACCCACACTGGCCCCTGGCAGCCCTTCCCGGCATCTTTGCGTGTGCCCCTCCCCGGTGGAAAGCTCGTCTTGCTTCTCCTTGCCCATTTGCCTTCTACTTGTCCTTTGTCTCTTTGCTCAGTCATCACTCCCCCAGGGAAGCCTTCCTGGCCACCTGACTTTTTCCATCAAGTTTTGTGAGTCTTCGATTGGTAACTGGCTTCCCCAACAGACTGTATGCCCCCTGCGGTCAGGGTCCTATCTGGTCTTGCTCACCGCATGGTTCCATTGCCAAACCCGACGCCTGGCACACAGCACACTCCCAGTGAATGCCCGTTAATGAATTAACGGAGTTAGATCTTGTTGCCCTGTTTATAGACAAGAGAGGGTAAGGTTGCTCAGGAAGTGGCAGTGTGGTAGCCCATGCATCAGTTTCCCTTGGCTGCCGTAACAACAGAAATTTATTCTCTTGTGGTTTTGGAGGCCAGAAGACCAAAACCAAGGCATCAGCAGGGCTGAACTCCCTCTGGCGCTCTAGGGAAGAATCCTTCCTGGCCTTTCCAGCATCTGGGTCTCCTGGTGTCCTTGGCTCATGGCAGCATAACTCCGATCTCTGTCCGCATCTTTCCGTGGCCGCCTCCTCCCCTCCTGCCTCTCCTCTGTGTGTCTTTTATAAGGACACTTGTCACCTGGTAATCAAGGATGATCTCATCTTGAGATCCTTACCGTAATTACATTTATTAAGACCCGTTTTCCAAATAAGGCCATATTCACAGGTTCCAGGATACAGACATCTTTTTGGGGAGGGGGGGCACCATTCAGCCACCCCACCAGGGTGTTTTCCCTTAAGCCAGAAAATGGCTGCCTCCTGGGCACCCTCCTGGCCTCCCAGCTCCCACCCAGCTTCCTCCCACCCCTCCTCTCTGCCTGGCTCTCCCCTAGTATTGTGTGTGCAGCGTCTTGAATTCCCTAAACCCACGAGAGGCTTTGACACAGAGCCTTGTGATGAGTGTTCTGGTGGGGAGGAGGGAGAAAGAACGCGAAAACTGAAAGAAGTCCCTAAAAGCCTCCAGACCATGTAAAAGGGAAAATTTCACTCGACTCCCCCGCTGGAAGCCCAGCTGGTGGGAGGAGTGGAGAGGGTGAAAGGAGGAGGAAGAACAGAACTTAGAGACCAGCAGGGGCAGAAGCATGAGGCGGGACAAAGCCCTGCAGGGAGGTCATGGGGGCAGAAGCCCAGCGTGCCGGCACGGGCTGATGAGTGGTGGCGGTGAGTGGCACTGGTGAGGTGGGCAAGGTGAGTCTCACCTGGGCAGGTTCAGGAGTCATCAGCGTCACCGAGGTGTGAGGAAACCCGGCCCTCAGAGAGGCTGGCTGCAGGGTGTGGACTGGCCATGCAGTCATTCTGAGGCCAGAGGCAGCGGAATTGCTGACAGAGCAGTTACAGGGTGTGGAGGAGAGAGCGGAACCAGAAGGGATGCCTGAATGCCAGCTGCCACTGCAGGAATCCTTTGGGAATCTTGGCATTTGCCTTTAGTGACCCCTGCATGCAAGGTGGTGGTCAGAGACCCTAAAAGGGTAGGGAGCTCAAGCCTCCACCACCAGTCGTCTGCGCTGCCTCTCTCGTTCGCCTGCTAATAAATGTTTATTTCTATGGTCAATGTCTGCAAGGGTCACAGAGCCAGTAGGTCACTTTGCAACACCTCTCCCCCCAGGGCTTCTTGTTATGAGAATCATGAATATTCTTTATGATTCTCAAAGCCCTTGCTATTCAAAACAGGGTCCAGGCCTCCTTATTAATGAAAAAAAAAAAAAGAAAAAAAAACAAAAACAAACAAAGTCAGGTCTGGGGACAGCAGCCTCAGCATCCCCTGGTTGCGGGGTAGAAGCACAGACTCTCGGGCCCTGCCCCAGTGGAATCAGGCTCTGCTTGTTAACAAATCCCCCGGGATTGCCATGCACATTAGTTGGAGAAGAGCTGTTCTAAGGCACAGCCCCCCAAAGTATATTTTGGACCTACTCTACCCAAGCAAAACGTTTGAGCTCTCCACACCTGAGAGCTAAATGGGACCTAGGGGTGATTTGTCCAGCCTTGCTCTCAGCAGACAAGGCTTCTGTTAAGACTTCTGTTCAGTGGCTTGCCCTCGAGTTCGGTGCACTTGCCACCTGCCCGCCCCGCAGCTCCCATTTTCAGGGGCTGAGCAATCTCATATTTCATTAAAGAGTGATTGTCTCACTTTTTTTTTTTTTAAACCCAAAGGAAGGGGAGAATAATAATATCAGATCCTTTTGAACTGTGGAGTCAAGGGTTGAGTTTGCACTGTGGTCTGAGGTTCAAGTTCTGCAGAGTGGGGCAGTACCCCAGCACAGAGAGCCTAATGTTATGATCAGGAGAATATTCTTCCTGCCCCCCAGCCTGCAATCTGCAGACTGCCTTGAGCTCCCTGAGAGCTGAGATGCCTCGGCTTTCTCCTCTCTGCTGTGGGGGACTTCGGGGCTGGCTCTCACAGAGTAACTGGAGTGGGTTTAAGATGGCCTGACTTATGTTATCTGGTATTTCCTGCCCTCCCCTTGCCTTCTAACTTTCCATTGAGAATAACCACCACTTATTAGGCACCTGTTAAGTACTGGTCACTGTTCCAGGCCCCAGGCAGACATGGTTTCATTTCATCCTCACAGCCATCCTTTACTGCAGGTGTTCCTACTTTACAGATAAGTAAACTGAGGCTCAGAGCGCTGAAGTAACTTGCCTAAGCTGGTAAGCAGCAGAGCTGGACATGCTAAAACAAGTGCTGTTGACCAAAACTTTAGCAGATTTTATCCACAAGGGTTGGGGATATAGAGGTGTTCCTACAGGAATATAATAGTGTCTCATGTCTAAGTAATACCAGTCTCTGGTATCTCGGGGAGGGGGGCGGCTTTGGTTTATTTGATAGCCCCTGCTTCGTGTGAACCACGGAAGAGTACTGCACATAAGGGCTGGAGCGGTTTCCACTGTGCACCCAGGACCCCAAGAGCAGATGCTAGGGCTCAAAGGGTACCTGGGGGTCAGAGTGGGTGGACCCTCAGAGATCATCAAGACCACTCTCTCACCACACAGATGGGGAAACTGAGACCCCAAGAGAGGAGTAGCTTGTTTGTGTCTAACTTCTCTATCTGGTTTAAAGAAGAGCCAGCCAGGTACCGAGAACGGGGAATGTTTCGGGGGTCGGCCAGCCAAGCTCTAACTTGGGAAGTTACTGAATGTCTCTGTGCCTCAGTTTCCTCCTGTGTCAAATGGGAATAGCAATGGTCCTTACCTTATAGGGCAGTGGTGAGGATTAAATGATCTCATCCATGCAAAGAGCTCAGAACAGAGCTGGCATTCGGGAAGCAGGCCATGGCTGCCAGCAGCTGCTGTGGTGGCACTGGTTAGTGGTAAAATGGGAAGGCCCAGGCGGTGACATGTTTACAGCTAGGTGTGACTCAGTAAAGTGGATGAGTTTTTTAAAAAAACAGCAAAGGAGCGGGGATACTTGGGAATCAGGAGGCTTGATTCTCATCTGTCTCTGAGACTCACTTGCATGGCTGTGAGCAAACTCTCTGAACTGCAATTTCAAATACAAATAAAGGTCAAGAGCCAGATGTTCCACTGAAAACCCTCTTTAGTTCCAAGAACTTGGTCAAGGCTCTTGTAAGGAGATGGTGGTCCGTGGCCTAGATGGGCCGGCTGATCAGGTTCTTCCCCACACACTCCACGAGAGCAGGACCTTGCTGGCTTCTTCAGGGTTCTGTTGTGTCCCAGCAGCTGCAGCCCTGGCTGCCACAGGGTAGACAGTGTTTGTTGCATGGAGAGAGGGGTGGCCTCTCTTTAGGGAGCAAGCTTAGATGCTGAACAGGTGGTTTGTCTGAATTTGATGGCTAAACCATCTTTCTATTACAGAGATTGGTGAGTTGGGGACCTGAAGCAGAGAAGGAGGCTCTCTGCTGCTGGCTTTCTCCCTGGGTTGTGAGATGGGGTGATTAGTCGTGGAATCAGCCCAGGAAATCAATAAGAAAAGCTGCATTTCTCCACACTTCCTGAAGGTTGACCTTTACTGACAGATTTAGAGTCTCAGTCACAAAACGATGCCATATTGGCAGCGGGGTGGAATCTGAGTGCGTGTGCTAGTCATTTTCTTCTCCCCATCCAGTAGCAACCCACGAAGTTCTTTTCTACATAACTGAGAAAATAAGTCCTTTATATGTTGAAGGCTAAACTCAGTCTGAGCTGATGACTCAGGGTTTCTCACGCTCAGAACTAGTGACATTTGGGGTGGGGTAATCCTCTGTTAAGAGGCTGCCTGGTGCACTGTGGAGCGTTTAGCAGCGTCCCTGAGGGTGTCACTCCCTGAGTTGCACAACCAGAAGTCTCTCAAGAAGTTGCCAAATGTCCCCTCGGGGCAAAACCACCTGCAGTTGAGATCCACTGCTCTAGGACCCAAATATGGCCATCTCAGGTGGACTGGTTTATTTGCAGTTAGTCGTCTAAGTTATTTTAGTTCAGGTTAGTTCTTAACCAAGTCCATGGAAAGATTTCAGGGGGTCTGTGAACTTGAATTGAAAAAAAATCGACTTATTATCTTTATTTCCTCTGACCTCTAGCTGAAATCTAGCATTTCCTTCACTTATGAATGTATGCAGTAAGTAAATTACAGTAGTGTTCATTTCACCTGACTGGCCAAGGGGTCCGTGGAAAAAAGGGATTAAGAACCCTCGTCTCTAGTTGTTGTTGTAGGCCCTTTAACTGGATTGTGAATTGCTGCATAGTATATAACTCAGGTCAGCTCTTCTGAAGTTGGTGCCATTTACCCACTTACAGGGGAAGAAATGGAGGCTCTGGATGTCAGGTGAGCAACCCGGGGTTACAGTTCAGAGTAAGTTTCAAAATTCCATTTTAGGCAAAGTGAAGCGTGTGGGAGCTCTGCACTGGTGCCCGGAGCACAACACTGCATCAGGATTTTTGCCCTCTGTACTCTGAATCCAGAGGGAGGATCAACTGTAGGCCGTGGACCCAAATGAGACATAGCGCTCCTTACCTCAGACTTGGCTGTACCTTCCAACCTGGCCTTTATTACTGACCTGCAAACCATCTGCCCTTCTGATGAATCAGAAACGGGAGGTTTGAGATATTGGTCTTTGGTCATGGTGAAATATAAATATTGTCCCTGGTTGCTGGGTTCTCCATCAGTGTCCTCAAGGTTCATTTACTATATTATCAGTATTTGAAATGGGCTAGTTTATCCACTCAACAAATCAGAACTGAGCACCTACTATGTGTGCCAGGTGTGTGCTCAGCAGTAGGAATAATTCTAATCATAGCTGATGTTCATTGGGCACCTACTCTGCCAGGCATGTGCTGGGCATGTGCTTAGCACTGGGAATAATTCTAATCATAGCTGACACTCATCGAGCACCTCCTGAGTGCCCAGCCCTGAGCTAAATGCTTTACAGGTTCTAATTCATTAGAATCTTGGAGGTAGATGCTGTTATTGTCCCCATTTTACAGAAGAGGAAACTGAGGCACACAGAAGTAATCTGCCCAAGGTCATGAAGCTGGAAAGTGATGAAGCCAGGATTCGGGCCCAGGCAGGCTGCTCCAGAGTCACTCTCCTGACCGCTCCCCACACAGAGAGCAATGGAGACCTAGTCTGCGTCCTCTGGGTGCTCACAGCCACGCGCACAGCTCACTTTAAGAGGGTTTGGTGAGGCCAGATCCAAGGGTGGGTGCAGCATGGGGCAGGAGCTGGAGGAGTGAGTGGTCCTGCCGGGCATCCAGGAAGGGTTCCGGGGACAGCGGCCCCTCCGCCCTCCCCTCTGCTCCAGTGACTGCCGGCCTGGAAGTAAGCTCAGTACTACCTTAATTCCTTTAATTGACACTCTCCCCCCAAATAAGCCATAAGGAGCAAAGGCAGGAATCACCCAAAACAACTGAGTAAAACTCCTCCCCGTGAGGGATTCTGTCCTCAAAGTCCCGTCCCTCTCACCATGCTCTGCCTCACAAAGCAAAGACCCTGGGACAGGTGAGCCTAAACCCAGTGCTCACTGGGGGGCGGGGTGGCATGGGATGGGAAGCAAGGTGTGGGTTCTTTGTTTTTATGGAGAAGAATTCATTTCAGGTGAAAATAAGGATAAATAATAAGTGTTCTAGAAAAATGTGTAATTAGAAAAGTTGACAAATGGAGGGATGATAGTGCAGTGGACAAGTTAGGTAGTATCTGAGTGTGGCCTGAAAGGCTTGGCTTCAGGCCCCAGGGAGAGGACAGTCAAGAACCTCCAGGCCTGACGCGGCTGCAGACAGCTCACAGCCTCACCCCACCACCCTGGCTCAGAGGGCAGCTTCTTAGCATCACTTACCAGCTAGGGTTTGGAGAAATGTGACAGTTTACCTCTAAAAGAGCAATACCAGCTACTGTTCCTGAGTACTTCCTGTGTCCCATCACATCCATCCTCTTATTTCATCTCAGCAAAAGCCAGATTAAAAAAACATTATCCCCATTTTACAGATAAAGAAACTGAGGTTCTGTGAGAGGTTAAGAAACTTGCTTAAAGCTATTCAGCTAGTAGGTAGTTCAACCACAATGAAACTCTGGTCTGTATGGCAACCAAGACTGAAGGTTCTTCCTCTGGCTTCTTTCCTTTGATCTGGAAGGCAGTCCCCAACGCGAAGGGGAAGACCACGCCCAGGCTTGGACCCATGGCTGTCCCAGCAGGTACGAGGTAAACACTGAGCCTGCGATCCTTGCCCCACGTACTCAGAGATGAGGCCGATACTGGGAACAGAGGCCGGTTGACTGGAGCTGTACTGTCCCCCAGGGGAGGGTAGATTAGCCCAACACCTGGGATGCTACAGACATTTAGAGCTGAGTTCTGGGGGTGCTGCTTGTCCTTCCATGCACAGGGCAGTGCTAGATACTGAAGTGCAGCGTGCCAGTACCCTCTCTACTGCGAGCTGCTGGTGGCGGAAGGAGCCCAGAGATGTGGGCTCTGGCACCAGCTCTGTCATTAACACACTGGGCAGCTGGGGACGTGCCCCTTCCTCTTCCTAAGCCAGAGAGGTCAAGTGGACTCCAAAGGCCCTGCCAGCCCCCACAGTATGTGGTATGTTTCTGGGTTGGGCACCAGGCTTGCCTGACAGTTCCAGGAGGCTGGCGTGCCCTGCCCCCTGGTGGCAGAGCAAAGATCCCTGGGTCCCCCAGACCTTCCAAAGAACAGGCCGCCCAGGTGATTGTCCCCTTTATATTCACCTAAGATCCGTAGCCCAGGGCTACCCCTGGGATTGTGTGCACACCCCGCATGCCCATGTGCATGGAAGGTCGGATTCACGGCTGAATACCATGTCCGGGACTTGCCTTTAAAAGACAGCCACCGTGGATGAGCAGAAACATTGGCATCAGATCATCCTGGATGAAAGTGTCCTAATCTCTGAGTACCTGCTCTTCTCTCATGCAAAATGGGGTGTTATAACACTCCCCTCCTAGGACTGCTGGGAGGATTGCAGTCAGGAACGCCGGCTCTTCCCATGCTGCCCAGCACTTAGCAGGAACTCCAGCGGCGCTGCCTTCCCTTCCCTGCAGAGACAATGCAAGGGTGGTCTTGATCATGCCCCTCCCTCCAGGCATGGGTGTGCCTGGACCTCAGAGCAGACAGGGCTCACCTTTTGGCAGGAGGAGAGCCCGCTGCTGTGTTTCTCAGCATCACCTGGGTGGCTTGTTAAAAGTACGGATTCCTGAGCCCAAACCCAGACCTGAATTGCAGTTGCTGCCTATGGGGCCAGGGAATCAGAATTTTCACAAGCTTCCCATGTGATGTCTGTCCTCATTAAGGGTCTTGAGAACCCCCCACCTCCCGCCATACCATATCTGGATTTAAGTCCACAACATGACTCATAGATTCCTGTCACCCAAGAAAATTGAAAGATAGTGGTGCTGAGGCAGCCGCTGAGTGGTTTCAAGTCCATTTGACTTTGGACTTGTGATGGCTCCTCCCTGTGAGGGTAACAGGCACCCTAGGCTGACCCTCAGGTCTCTGGGCTGGAAAGGACCACAGACCAGCTCGTCCTTGCTGCCTCAGGTGGGTTTCCAAAAGCACTGGCCCAGGGAAGTGGATGTGGCTCAAGAGACTGGGCTTCCGCCGACTACATGGGAGGTCCCAGGTTCGGTTCCAGGTGCCTCCTGGAGAAGGCAAGCTGGCACAGCGGGCAGGCGTGGCGAGCTGAGACATCAAGATGACGCAACAAAAGAGACACAAAGAGGACAGACAGTGAGAGACAAAACAAACCAGGAGCTGAGGTGGCTCAGGTGATTGAGCACCTCTCTCCCACATGGGAGTCTCAGGTTTGGTTCCCAGTGCCTCCTAATAAAGAGAAGACAAGCAGACACAGAAGAGCACACAGCAAATGGACAGAGAGCAGACAGTGACCACAAACAATGGGGGGAGGGGTAAATCTTTAAAAAAAAAA